>MOOZ01003355.1:144980-166024 GCA_002930495.1 Cecropterus lyciades
TGGCATTAGTGAAGGTGCGAAATATCTGGCCGATAGTAAAACTAATCCGAATCGTTGAACATCTAATTGGCTGTTAACCGAAAGTTACTCAAAGTTACTTATAGAGCAAATGTTATTTAGAAATACCACAGATAAAGTATCATAAAATAAATGTAACTACAGATATAGTTTGAAATTAGTAGATGAAAATTGAAAAGAGAATAAAAAAGTATTTTACAAATTAAATGTCAAAAAAGATTCTTGTATAACAACACTTGCAAAGACAAGATAATTTATACCTACTATAGGTAATGTAATAAAGGTAGAGAAGATTTTATTTCCAAATAGGTATAGATATGATTTCATGTTATCTTAACATAATACACTTAATAAATATTTATTGTTAAAATAAAACAATTAACTGATTAAATATAATTAACTGAAAAATAATGGAAGGAAGGAGAAACGAGTAAACGGGCGGTGTCAAACTTATTATTTGTAGTTTTTTCTGTACTGTTTTGATCCATTTACTAACCTTCATTTGATACCTATATTTCTATGAAAAAATTTCAATCCGTTCTCATTTTCTCTAATCACAGTCGCATTTCAAAATATGCAGCCTTCATCATTCTGACAATAAGAATAATCTAACAACACCATTCAGGTATCAGTTTGACCGAGGATCGAACGCGGAACCTGCTGCGTGTCAGACCGGTATGGTCACCGCTCCCTCACTCAGATCGTCAAATAAAATTTAAGCATATACTTGGATCCTATAGGAATCACTATGCTCGATATGGATATTTTTTTGTGTCAAGACAATATCTGTGCAGGCCCACTTGTTTTATACGTATATATCAAATGGAGCTCTATACGGTGTGATAGCAAAAATAAACAATAGTTGCTACGTAAGCTATAGGTGAATCATGTTAGTTTCCGTCCATTGTTCCTTCCGTTATAAAATAATCATTGGCAGCGCGGGCGAAATGTCTTGTGCCAATCGATCCTATCTAGTCAGTCCTCTGTGGATTGGCATAAATTATATATAACAAAGCTGGTCGTCCATTTGCCACTTACGCTCGAGCGATATATGATTTTGTACTAATATTATCGCGGAATTAATCCATTGTAATGGTAGTTAAGATATGCGATTTTTGATAGATTGATTAGATATTGCCGATATTTTGAACCAGTGGTATGGATCTTGTTGAAACTCACTCGGTAAATTTCATCATTACCACGATCCATGCAACTGTTCAATGTTGTAACTGTCAAATGTTTGAGGTACTGACGAGCGGTTCATGTAATTTTATTCGAAATATCTTTCAACAGTCGATTGTTTACGCATCTATATAGTGTATTCTAAATGATTACCAAACAGTTCGACAAGCCTTTGAGAGCCGTTTTTACCCGCGACGGTACGAAGACGGTATATGTTTTTCAAAATGTGTTACGAAAAAACTCACCAGGGTACGCTTTAGTTAACATTTGTTTGTACAAAACCGACACTACTTGTCCGAGTTACATGCGGTTTACAGTGATAGGTTCGTGTTTAATTGGTGCATGTTTTTAGAAATGTGTTACAGAGACAAATCACCAGGAGTAGCTACCGTAAGCATTTGTTTGTGCGATATCAAATTAGACCATTTATTTACAAACTTTATTTACAATCATAAAATAAAATTCAAATAATATAGTAATATTCTATATAAACAAACTACTTGTTTAAATCAAAATAAATTATAGATTCAAGAAAATATATTACAACTTTTAAAACCAAAATCGTAATGGAAAACAAATTTCTAAATTCCTTATAAAACTTAATAATAATAAGAAAAACTCGATATATATGATATCGATGTATTTGGTCTTAATGAAGAAACATCTTCTGGCATAGTTTAGTTGTAAATAGTTATTATAATTATATAGTAATATATTAACATATTCCTTAAACTTTTTAAAATGAAAGGTAAAACGAATTTTTTTGAAAAATCCCACGACGGTTAAAATGTAATGAAAAAGGGATAAAATAATGAAAACCCTGACTATTTGGTTTTCGAAGATGCAGATGTGGCAATAACATGTACAACTCCCTATGAAGTTTAATAAAAAACTAAGAAAATCCGTCGGGGGCTGCCATCACTTTGGCCAATACTTTGGCTAAAATACTGAGGATGTTAAAATACATCCACAGTTTTGATAACTGGTAGTCCTTTTATGACTTTTTGGACAATATTTATATTGAAAATTAAAATAGTAATGGCATTAAGTAATCACATGGATAATGCGATTGGCATTGACCACTACTTAATCTTTAAAGCTACTTTTACTAGCTCTTATTGATCAAATTATAGTATCCAATGAGAAATCTACACAACTGAGAGTTATTTAAAAAAACTGAAAGGTGAAACCAATTTGCACTTGGCCAACGCGGTAGACTATGATCTAAGACGTTCTCATTCTGAGTACTGGCCCAGCAGTGGGACCATAATGGATTGACGATAAATACACCAACCAATCCACACTAACCCGATAATAGAATTCTATGAACGGAGCAATGAACGAAACTAAGAATGAAGCAAACGAACGACAAGGGAATCAATTTATCACGTCGAAAGTCGCAGCTTATTGTTCAGGCTCTATTGATTTGAGGTCTTTCACCTTAATCCCGAGGGTTAGGGACTGATAAGTCCCCAAAAGTCCCTCCAGATTGTAAAGGAGGAATTGTTCACGTTACATAAGAAATATAATACTTTATACTGGAAATGGAATTGAATTAAATCAAATAAATGTCAAAATAATTAAAAAATCATAATTATAGACTACTTTAGTATGTAAATCTTAATTAATAGAGTGATGTAATAAAGTAATTGTCATAGTGTATAGTATGTATAATTGTCATAGTAATAGACTAGATGGATTTAACTTAAAAAATAATTGTAAATATATTTACTTAAATACAAAAACAGACAGGCAAAACTTCTAATTATTACACATTCTCACTTCCCGTATATAAACAAGATGATATAAATAAAACGAATATGTTTCTACCGGGAAGGTACCGCTGCCTACACCCATTGCTAGCGCGTAACAGTTTTGCGATTATGTGAAAAAAAATACTCTTGCCGGCTCACATTTGTATTAGGCGACCTCGAGAGTAGCAACATATATATATACATACATAGAGACTTCAATCTTATATGAAAGATTTTAAAATATAATGTTCCACTAACTTACGTAAAACATAATATCCTAGTAACATGCGCAAAGAGAGAGATCGCAACCAAAGTGTCTATGAACCAATAAACAACTTCAAACAAACGAAGCGTAACATAGAAACGACGCGAAAATAGAAAATAAATTATGAACACTTGTCATAACATCGAAAATATTATGTTGCTAGGCAGCATTTAATTCCGATTCAGCAACACTTCACTTTGAACCCCAACGAATGTGTCCTAGAGTTGAAACTAAAGAGAACCATTTCATTATACTCTCCTTAATTGTTGCAGCGATAATGTTTAGTTCGTTTATTTCGGAAACGGGTAATGGTTTAGCAATTTAGCGCTTAAAGTTAAATTGCTAAAGTTGTGTTCAGTTTACGATGTTTATATTTAAAGTTGATGTTGTTTCTACCGCCTGCTGAGCGGCAGAGGTGCTCATAACAAATCATTTTCCTAAGCAGGGTATACACTGAGGGTTGCAATTAATTTAATTATGATTATAATCAAAAAACATCATGTAATTCTTATATAATATAAGATAAGTGACTACTGCCGCCGAAGAAATACGTGGGTGTGAAGGAAATTTATAGTATGTGAAATTTATAGCGTCCGTTTATTACTAAACACAATAAATGCCGTCGGCGAAATCAGTGATAGATTAATAAATGCTTTACTATAATACTGTTGTAACAAATTGGCATGCCGTCTACCTGATCATAATCCACTGCCGCCCAAAGACATTTTTAAGTAAAGGATTAGGATTAGAATTTGTTGCTACTAAGTTGGAATGTCTCGAATATGTAAGTCAGGCCTCACCACATCCTTCAGACAGAACAACAGCGCTAACACGCTAGAATTTTAAAGGCTTTAGTGATGAGTCTAGTTAAAGCCTTATTACGGTGACAGCGTCATTTAAATTCAAATTGTTAACGATTAGTTATAAACTTGTTATTACCTTAATACTCAACACCCAATTGTTTATATAGCTTCCTAACTGTAGGTACCTAACTCTAGGTCTTCAATCATAGTGTTGTACACTAGACAGTAGAAATAGTGCCTTCAAATTTTGTATTAAATATTCAAATAATATATTTTTTGGAAAGTAACCATTTCAGTCAAACGTTTTTACACAGACGACAAAGCATATTTTATTTTATTCTATTATTATTAGCTAACTCTATTTATAAACGCGTTAAAAACAATTATTATTCGAGCTTAAGTAACAAAAACATAAAATAAAACAGCTAAATTCACAAATTTTCGAAAAAAAAAAACGAAATACTCGTTCAAATAATTCGTTCATTCGCAACGTAACACATTTGTTGTACACGGAGCGCAAACAGATTCAGAGTATGTAAGCCGTGTTCAAACACGCCGAATATGCACTAGGATTCGATGCATGCATGCAGTTTAAAATCCATGTTATACAATTGTATAGCAGGGAACGGAATCGTGAGTATGATTGATATCTTAATATTTTTTTTGTAACCTAGAAAACATTTTTAATACTAACAACATAATTCGAATCTAACCAATGCCCTTAGTATTTGTTACATTTATGAAGTCACTTATTTTTGAGGCGACCCTCTCAGTCCTCGCGAGTAGCAACGTATCTGTGATCGACTTCAGATAGAACCCCTATTCTATATAAAGTTGTGTACAGATGCCCATGGGCGGCAGTAACCACTTACCATCAGGTGGACTGCTCGTTTGCTTATTTAATCTGATAAAAAAGTCAATCACCATATACGTTTTTGCCCAATATTGCAATGTAATGTACATTGGTGCAAGGTTGGGAGATTTCAAAAAACAAAAACGGTGATCTTTTGGCACAACCTCATACAAAGGTCACAACAAAGCTTCACCCACGTTTTACACACGAATAGCAAACAAATTTAGTGTAGGCAAATTCGTGTGTGAATAAGTCGAACAACCGTCAGGATTTGACATACTCGCAGTATAAGCTCCACGATATACATTTATATATATTAAGATATTTATTTTATAAACATAGTTACACTTTAATTTCTTCACGCAACAAATATATGTATCTATACTTATACTTATTACTTATAATATTAGAAAGCAGACGAGTTTGTTTAATTGAACGCGCTAATCTCAGAAACTGATTCGAATTGAAAAATTATTTTGTATTGAATATTCCATCCGTCTATTTATTGAGGATGGCTATATAGGCATAACATCACGCTGTATTTGTTTATTTTTTTTTCTTATGTAATAGCGGGTGAAACCATGGGGCACAACTATATAAGGTTCAATTTCAGTCTTGATTATCTTACTATTATTATAAATGCGATAGTTGGTAAGGATGCATATGTGTTTCTTATTCTTTGACGCAAAAACGACTGAATTTCGCTGAAATTTTGCACACAAATAGTTTATGACCTAAATTAATATATAGGATACCCTGGTAGATGTAATCGAAACGGGCGGAGCTGCGAGAATAACCTACTTAATCATTAGTTTATGACCTGGATTAAAACATAGGATACCCTGTTAGACGAAACCGCGGGCGAAGCCGCTGAAATAACCTAGTTAATCATAAAAACTATATGCCATCTCGTAGCTTACAAATAGTGAGTACATTAACCGAAACTTTTTGCCTCTTGTTCTGGAGTTACGTAGTTAATATTTAAAACTCTTCTTAAAGCTAATTAGTGCTTCTACAGGTCCATCAGAGCCTTCTCGATCTTTTAGGTAGAGTTATGTATGGCCTAACTTAATTTCTAAGCCAATCTAACCTATGGAAATCCTTGTTTAAACTATAACTAGTATGTTTATAAACGCTAAACGAGCTAAAAAGTAAATATGCAACTTTATACAATTACAAAATGAGCTTAAAACTTGAACATCAAATTAAATAGAGTAAGGACTTTGAAGGTCCTCATAATCTTCAGAAATATGAAAGAGAAATTAAACTCCAAGACTTGAAATCCGAAAAATAGCGGAAAAGCTTCCATTATCTCGAATTAATCTCGTCAAAAACATCCGCGTTGAGCGGAAAATAATTTAATTTCCACGTTTTCATTCGCGAAACTCGATGGTACTTGAAAGAGTAAACCGTTTGAGTTCTTTATGAAAAAGCAATTAGAATAATGAACTTGAAGAGGATTTGAGAACGAGGGAGGGTAGCTGATATAAGTCGACCTGCCTACGTGTTCACTGGTATTCATCTCGCGTGTCTACTAACACGGTTTTTTTGAGAACGCCCTGCGGATCCCTACCTTTCATACCCTCACGTTCGGGTGTTAAGATTTTCGCCCGCAATCTCTTTAATATGTTGAAGTACCTTTTCTTTATTGTTATCGGAAGGCAGCAGAACGTTTTTTCGACAGGTGTTTTGTCCAGGAGAGCTACAGTCGATGAGGAAAATACAAAGCGGTTCAAGATTTCCTCGGGCCTCTTATCACTCAATTCACCCTAAATTGAAAGGAAAAACTTAAACAAGAACGAAAGCGATTGGGTGGAACTGTGTTCAACATGCAAGTAAGAAAATAAATTTACGACCACATTTAGTAACTCAATTTAAATATTATCTATTACTAACTACTATTATCTTACGAAAAATATTAAAAACTGCTACAACTCAAATTTGCAGCCTGTTATTTTGTTTCTTTGTAATAATTTATTATTTTTACTATTGTAACTGAGACGATTCCAATGATACGTCACATCCGTTAAGCCATTTGGCAGAGCGTGCCAAAGAAATTGACATACATACATACATGAACACACAAACATACATACGTATGCTCGAAAAATATCAACCTCTTTCTGACGCAGTTCAGTCGGGTTGAAAAGGGTCCTAATGCGGAATTTTCATTTTGTGAGAATAACAAAATTTGTTTTCACATTATGGGATGTTCGCTACAAAAGAGCATATACATAGGCTTACATCAAAAATCTTTTTGACATCTACTGTTATGTGACAGTATATGTCAAAAATACAGATATATTTTTGACATATATCTTACATATATCTTTTATTACATATATTAATATCATTATATCTAACTGAATAATAAATTTATTGTAAAGGCAACAGAACTCAGCAACGCTTAACGCTGATTTAATAAAAATAAATAAATAGGTGCAGCGAGGTTGCTAGTCTGATAACTTTCAAAATTCTCTTGAAAACTCTTTTAGCGAATTCACATTACGTAAAAAATATCAGTTTCCCAAACGGCGTCCCCCAAATCTCAGTAACCCTACCAGGTTCAAAAGGTCATAAATACCCACAATTGTTCCCTCTGGGTGGCATTAGCATAAACACCCGCTTAGTAAGCTGACGGAATGACGCTCCAACCCTGGGAGTTTGAAAATATTACTTGCTTCAAGTTACACAACTCTTACAAGTCTAAAAAAACCAAATTCTTCAACCGTAGATGCTCTGTTAATAGTAGGTACTGTAGTCGTAGAAGAGATGTCAACAGTCTAGGTAATGAGAGCCCTCTAGTACAAAAAACATATATTTTGTAGTGTTTATACACTGGCAAATCAGTGACTTTGTAGGAGACTGCAAAATTTCGAAAATAGAACCTTTTTAAAAGCTTTTCCATACCGACTTTTAAATTATTTCGTAGACTACGTATTTAGTCGTCTTATTGATCCCGTCTGTTCATATTAATTCCTCTCATGGATTAGTTATTAGTTATTAATAGGATTCTATAAGAGTCAAATGCTGAGTTTATCCTTCCAAAGAAAGGATAAAGGAGTTTTCAGGAGAATTTTGGAGGTGATCAGGTTGTTGCGACCTCGCTATACCTATTTCTTTATTATTTTACAATCAAAGCCCCGCGGTTATACCCGCGTTTGTTTAAAAAATGTAACTTCACACAGTTACATATACGTTTGCGTAGAGCGCGCGCGGTTTCTTAGGTTTTATTTTTTGTGCGGAACCCTTGTTAATTTCTAAAATTAAAGTAGCCTAAGTTACGTCTTATGACATCAGCTATCCAACAGTGAAAGTCCCTACAAAATCGGTCCAGTGGTTTCAGAGATTACCCAGAACAAACAGACAGACAAACAGACAAAAATTCTACTAACTTATGTTTTATCATCTGTTTCGTATTTATTTCCATATGCATTTGGTAAAAAGCTATTATTTTTTTATTACAAACAGACACATCAATTTTATTTATATGTATGGATGTATAAATTTAATCTGTTGTTATTTATTACTTAATTAATATATATATTTATAATTTTATTAAATATGTTATTGAGTCCTGTTGCCCTTATAATTTATTTGTTAAATTCTATTCTATTCTACCTTCTCAAACATTAATTCTGGATCCGTGTACCTAGATCCCAACTTTTGTACTACATACATGTGATAAAAGCTGATAGGTAGGTCTGTGGAATCACCAAAATCACATTCAAAGAAAAACACTAATACAAATCAACGACCAATATCCGTACGTTTGCACACGCACACATACATATACACACGCTCCCACACATACTTAAAAAAATTAGTTACACTTCATCTCGGACAATTGTAGGGCAAAAAGTACTATCAAAAAATTTCGTCTTCTTTAACACTATCATTATTTGTTCACCTGGGGAGGAAATACGGGCACATTTTTTCATAAAATTCAAATAGCAAACGAGCATGCAGCCCACCTAGTGCTAAGTTGTCACTGCCACCCATGGACATCCATGACACCATAGGGTATCTTATTTATTATTTCGCATAAGAAACATATGGCTGTAACTGGTTGTAACCGGAGGTACATCTCGTACTATTACTTACATTACTTATCTATCCTTTACGTCGTCACTTTCAACTTACAAGGATAAAGGAGTAACTTACAAGTATAGAAAAACGCAGAACATTAACCTTCGATTTAACCTACCGTAACACGTAACTGTATAGGAGGCCTGTAAATAGGGTTGCTAACCATTCTAGATAACATATGAGTCGAGACAAATATTTTCGTAAAATTGATAGCCCAACGAAAGAGCTCCTATAGCCAAAAATGTATTGACGATCTATATAACGAAGCAGTTTCCATACATGTGGACGCGCAACGGGTTCCGAGTTCAATACCCGGCCAAGCAAATCTAAATGATGAATGGAGATTCCTATTTTCGGTTTCTTTTATCAGATTGAAGTAGCAAACGAGCATGCAGTCCACCTGATGGTAAGTAGAAACTTCCGCCCGTGGTCATCTGTAAGCAACTTCATTTAGTACAGGGGTTCTATTTGAAGTCGATCACAGATGCGTTGCCACTCCAACTGGCCACAACACAAAGATTGGTCATATGAATGCAAAAAGCGTCAAATGGCAATTAACATACGTACTTATGTAAAATTCTTAAACATTTGTAAACAATTTAAATTCATGTGAGATTGTAAATGTCGACGCATAGCTGAAATCCACCAGAGCTGAAAAAATTTCTAGATTTCACTTAATTTGTATTAATGAGGATTTTTATTATTTTCTTGGAGCCACAAAGGTCAAAGCATTAAAGTCAGTCTTTCTCTGACTTCTAATAAGCACAGAAATGGACATAGATGCGAATTACAGTATTCTACTTTTTTCTGTCACATGTTTATCGTTTTTTTTCAATCCTCTCTCATACTAAAATATGCCCGTTTCTGTTCAAGAGTGTATATTTCTCGTGTTGGCAACCTTACTGCCTCATTTCCTGCGCCTGTCCAACCCACTTCGCACGCGGGAGGCAATATTTTTATATCGTTCGCTGAAAAAACACCTGTACGCGGGAAATAAGCTCGCGGGAACATATCTTCACTGTAGTCAATTTACCCTTTGGCCTCGTCTCTTTATAGCTAACTATTTTTCTATACACACGTTGCGACGGTTTTTTGTATATGTGGAATCAATACTTGTTCTTTATATATTTATGATTTGTTTTATATTTTTTCTATAGTAATATCTTGGCTTCAGAGTTTGACATTCTTAAAGACTTGAAACTATAAGTGGGACACATAGATTTAAGTATAGTAAGAATATTACTTTATAAAGTATATGTGGTTAAATCAAGGTACAGATTATCGTTTGAACTAACTTCAGATGTGGTTTTATAAAATTCCAAACGCACGCACAAACGATTTTAAAATTATAGAAGTATCTATTATAACTTAGTCTTAGTCTTAGAAACAACATTTTTTGCAATATTTGCGATTCACAGACGCGTGTTTTCTTACTTACCCCATAAGAGAAAAAAAACATTCCTCTTAGAAATGATCGATACATACGTATGATTCTATAACTTCTAAAATTTGACAATTGCAAAAAAAAACCTTCTGACGGATATGGGTACTAAAGAACCTTAGCGCAGAGACTGCAGTGGGAATATCCTGGCAAACTGTTAAGAGGTTCGCAGGAGGGAATTGGAGGCACGCCAGCGATACGCTGACCTAAAAATACTGGCGGAATTAAGTTGAATATGTAAGTTAATTAAAGTGGACTCGGACTGCGGAGGTGATAAAAAGAAAAAGATAAGAGGTAAGAGGGAAAAAGAGAAATCTATAATATAGTTAGGCTATACGTAAAGACAGGATTTTATTACCACGCCTTAAACGGAAACTGAACGTTTATAAAAACGCTTACTTCGATTCTAATCTCTTAGTACGAGTTGTTTACGTTTCCTCACAACAATCATTGTTTACGTTTTCGACAATCATAGCAAAGTTAATTGCAAGGTACATATTTAAATCGCAGGGTGAGATTGAAAGGTAAGTCCATTATATGTATGCGAAATTTGCATTTTGTGAAAAAAAAAAAACGAAATTGAATTAGAATTTTAAGGAGTTTCTTAATCGCGCGGACGTTAAAGGGACGTAACATTTATGTCTGTCCATTTCTAGCATGGAACTTAATCGTCGCATTATTGTCCCACTGATGGGACTTTACTCAGAGTAAAATAGTTTTAGGGCATAGTAGTATACTAGCCCTGCCCAAGTGCGAATTGGTAGCATGGAAATTATGACGTTTTAATTTGCTAGACGATGAACTACGTTGTTAGGAGTAATTTCAAATACTTAACTCACTTTGCTAAAATTTTGAGTTCGGTCCCTTTCGTTCTCACTTTACTATATTTATTAATATATACTAGTTGCCCTTCGCAGCGGTCGAAATTCGACCGTAATTAAACCCAAATATATTGTTGTTATACGTTATTTCCTCTGTACATTAAATTTAAAATTATTCTTTAAAATGTCATTATAGGGAAATGAGATTTGATTAAGCTGCATTTAACAGCAATAACGCGTTACACATCTGACGTATGACAATGTCAGGAACAATGTCAGCGTGTAACAAATACGTGTGTTTGTGTGTGTTAGTTGCATGGTAGAGTGTGTAACGTTTTATTTATTGATTTAATGTACTTTATAAGCATTATTATNNGTATATTTCAAATCGCAGACAGTAAGGAGTAGAAGAATAAAATATATATCGAAAAGTGCGCCCTTAAAAATGTGAATCTTAAGGCTTTGGTAGCCCTTGAATTAAAAAAATCTTGGCTCGCATCTAAAGCTTTCAGGCAGGAGTTGGAAAGTAGCCAGGGATACGTAACCTGGGGATAAATAGCGCGGGAAAAAGTATAAGTTAATTAAACCGGACTTGCAGTGTGGTAGGGGTACAAAAAAGGATTTATATCTGAAACTGTTGTACGGCTAACGAATGAGATAAAGAGGTATATTACATATTTTATGGTGATAAAGGTAGAAAAAGAACTTGAAGTTCTTCTGCGGATAAAACGTAATAATAAAAAAAAGCTGTATGTAATATATTCGCTTATTTTTGTCACTAAATGTAAAAGCCAAAAGTCCTATTCAATCAGTACTTTACTATTCTGAATGATGAAGTTATAACGCCTACCAAGCCTGAATCTAGAAAGTTTTCTGTGTAACACTTAAGAATGGGTCCAATCACTCTTCCAAACGTATTTGGAATTGATTACAAATCTTCAGTCATGTATGACAGCGACCAACTTAATATATATTTTTTTGTATTTTTTGCCTGTCTGTTTGTATATGTGTTAGAAATCGCATCAATTCAAAACTGCTGCTTTAAATTTGAAGGTTTGACAATAAATTTATAGCGGCACACCTCTAGTCTAGTATTTAATAAAAAAAAAACAAATAACACTGAAAAAATATTTGATTGACATTATTACCGAATACTTTATTGACCAGTGTGATTTGGAACTTAAAATAAATAAACGTTTTCGTCGTATTCCTTTAGATTGTACGTGAATGGAGTGTAATAAGAAAACAAATGATGAAACAGTTGAGATAGTTCACTCGCTATCCAGTGAGCGAGGATTGCGATGCTGCATTCGAAATTGGCTTAAAAAGGGATATGTAACATTTGGTTTTAAGGTGAAAAATTAAAAATATGTTATTACGCGATAGTTATTTTTTTATTAGATCGAAGTAACAAACGCGCATGCAATCTACTTGATAGTAAGTGGTTACTGCCATAGACATATGTACACAACGTATGTATGTATTTTATTGAACGTCATAAATTATTTGTATTTTGTCATATATTTCAATTTAATTTTATGTTAATATAATTTAATTTAATTTGATTTTTATGTAATTTGATGTCTTGTTTTCATGCTGTCGTTGTCTATAACTATTCTACCACTTTTGTACTTTTTTGTAATATACATTTGAAAATGTAATGGTGTATAGAATGTTGGCGACCTTTAAAAAAAGTAAATAAACTTAATATGTAAATTACAGTTGCGTTGCTACTCCTAAGGACTAATATCATACTAGGACTAGCCTCATTAAAGGTGAGTCGGTAACCACTCCCTTCCTCTGAAACGCAAGAACTTCACGTAACAAATATTTGTGACGATGGTACCTTGCCAGTCGAACTACACTATTCTACCGCCTGGTGTTATACATTGTAACTTGTTTAAGTTAAGTTGTTTAAGGTTTTTAAGTTAACTAAAACGTTAAGGTTAACTTAAGTAATACAATCACCGGCTAGCTTTTATATGAGAGATCTATCTTAACCCTTGGGAGTAGCAACGTATCTGTGATTGACTTCTGTTCTACATGAAGTTGATTAAAGATGATAAGCGGCAGTTACCACTTAGCGTCAGATAGACTGCATACTCGTATGATGCGTATGATTCTTAAAAAATAACAATAAACGTGTAAAAATAGTGTAACTTTGCTTTAAATGTTTCTTCATTGTGAGCGAGCCGGTAACCATATTATTTCCACCGCCTGGCACATAGATACATAGAAGAAGAATACACAAAGATGTCACCACGCCATTTTTATTTAATTACAGCCATCACTTGCTATTAGAGACGCACGTATAACTCATCTCCGTGCCCTACATTGTCTGGTGGGGTGCAAACGGGCGAGGATAGATGACGCGTTATTATTCATATAAAAATAATTTATTCAAGCCGTGTAAATAGCTGAAAATACGCAACATGAAATTTTACAGCTATTTTTTATGGTGATGTTCTTACATTTCTTTTTTACAAGGCCATAAAATGTCAAAAATAATTTGTTCAAAATAAAATTATAATATTTTATAGAATTATACACTCAGTAATTTTAAATTCGTTTTAAATATGTATTCCTAGTATTGTGTGGTAAGAGAAACAAACTCATCTATCAATATGACTCTTAATCTAATCTGGGATGGATCATGAACCATCGTCTATGAACAGCACCTTCCATCAGGTGGACTGCATATTCGTTTGCTACTTATATCAGATTAAAAATGTATAGTGATATATTCTCAAACACGATATTATGTTTATTGCAGATATATCAAAGAGTAGTATCGTTATAACCGGATCTGTTGCATCAGGACAAAAAATATTACCATGATAGTGGATATATACCCATTCACCCAGGGCCCACTAGTGGAATTAAAAACGCAGCTAAATATAACGCTTGTAATTTTGATTTAAAATTATTTTAGAAAGAGTTATAAATTCTATTAAGATTTATTTGTTTATATTAAAAACATTTAAATACTATACTTCCTGTAGTTTTCTCTTTTTCTCTGTAAGTGAAAAATTTACTTTTTTTTTTCCATTAAAATCTTATATAAATTCTTGCACATCGCTTTAAGTGTGAAATAAATTTTCAGCATCCATTTATCTGAGAAAATCTGGACTTGAATTTATTAAAAACTGTTGTTCACTCCTGACACGTTAGTCCTCGAGAACTCGCTTCAGACGTGGACGAAGAGTCTACATTACTCTAATGTGCAGCGCTTTAGATCGAGAATAGCGTGACACCTATCTAAACTAACGCGAACATTTGTACCGCGCGCGTGACATATTGACAGGCGATTATGACCACTATATAGCCGTTACAGCATACATTGTGGAGTGCCTTGACAATTTGTTACATTTATCGACTCCATTTATTCTGGAGTATGTTTAATTAAACTGGACTATTGTCCCTGTTGAAATATATGGAGCTGCTCTCGTAAAGTGTGTCGTAACTCGTGATGCGTTAGTACACTTTATTTACAAAATTCTGGAAATTTTGTATATACTATGCATGAAATTTACAAAAATAAAAAAAAAACCCTAACCTTATCTTTGTAGTTTGGAAATATCTGTACCCTTAGGGCGAGTTTATTATTATTATTTATTGTTTTGAGGAAACGTTATAAGCTGGCTCTAAGAACATTATAAAACAATGCAGATCAATTTCAATACGTACATCTGTATTGACATGCCCTTCAATCCCTATCAATGCAACTCCACTGGTCTTAAAAGATCGCAGAAAGATCTTAACAAAAGGACAAATCTACAATGGAGACGAATCATTAAACGGAAAATCAATTTAACAAATAGAGATTTCAACTATTAACATCACATTTTTACACGAACACTGGGTTGGCGCTGCAAACATCAGTGTTGACCGAATTTTGACGAATTCTACTACAATTTGTAGCGAAACTTCATGGCCTTATAAGATCAGACACGTTATTAAAACTCAACGTTGACTTTTGGAGAGCAATAAGATTGACGGTCGACGCACGTGTTCGTGCCAAAATTTTAAAGCAGTGCCCTTATTTCGAATTTGTTACGTTTTCTCAAAACGATCGTACCGTATAACTCAAAACGAAACCGAAAACGTGGAATGTACATTTCAACGCGCGAAAATGTAAACGATGATCGTTTGGAGGAAATGTATAAAACGTACTAAGGTTAAAATAAACGATAAAAAGTGACTTAATATCTACAGCGCAATCGACACAATCAGGGCCACCCATTACCCTCGCGTGATGACACCTGATGATGCGGAGGATAGCACAGATGTTTAGGGTCGCCACTTTGAGATTTACAGTCCTAAGCTAAAATAATTTATTTAATTACACAATATATGGCCTTTTGTTTTTTCGAGAGGGAAACCTTCAAAAGATACCCGACCAGTGACGACGTCGGTTTATATGGGATTTACCTCACTTAAACGCGGTGGCCGTCCTCGACGCCGAAGAGACAACTCTGCGATCTCTAAAGAAACACGACGAAGTCCTCTGAGCGCGTTGCCCCATTGGGCTCCACCCTGGAGAGCGGCTGGGTCCACCGCACGACGGGATGACGATATAAGGCCTAGCTCTCATTTACAACTTTTAGGCAAACAACTGTTTGATTGTACGTTAAAAGTATAGCCTACTATATAGAATTCAAGACCATCTTATATAGATCTGTATAAGACAAACTAGACAGTTTCAAAAAAAGGCCACACTGTTCATGTTTTGATATACCTATAGTTGAACAACTATCGAGCAACAGTTCAATGTGTATTGCATTGAATATACAATCGATCCGCGACTATGCGACATTCGATTAATAGGCGAAACTAGTACATATGTCATATATATATCGACTGGATTAACGTCGCCTAACCTACTTGCTCAATATAATAATTATAACATTATAATATGTATGCAATATGTTCAACCAAAATAAACCGTGAAATTCCATTCAAATACTTTTAAAAATCTTCAGAAACCTATCAGGTGGTAGAACGTTTACGGTTCCACCGGGGAGGTGTTACACGCCACACCTATGTCTATCGTAAAGCAATTCTCAATTTACAAGAAAGGGTTTGGTTGCCGGCTCATTTATATATGCATTTCAATCCGCAACAACGAATCTGTGATTGGCTTCAGACAGAAGACCTGTTCGATATAAAGCAGGTTATAGATATCCATGGACGGCAGTGACCAATCCATCCAACATCTAACCATCAGGTGGACTGCATGCTCGCAGAAGTAGCAATACTTCTATATCTAACTAATTATGCTCCGCGGTTTCACCCGCATTTAAAAAAGATAACATAACTTTAAATTATTACATATTTCGATAATATACGCGGATTTTAATGAAATAACGTTTTTACGTTTAGAATAAAACACTATATATTTATGTCTTTGTGTTCCAGGGACAACCCTAAATGTCGGCCATCTTTTCTTTAATTGGACAATCCCATTGTATACCACGCGATGCATTGTGTACTACTTATGTCTTCTTAAATGCAACGAAATCTGATCCTTATGTCAACAACATTTAGAAATGATTGTTGAAATGTTAATGGCTATTGTTTTTGAGAACCATCATAGTTTTAAGGATGGTGTTCGTTAAGCCCTTTTTATTTGCCCTTTCTTTAGCTGACAAGATCTCAATGATGTGATCTAATGACGCATCATTGTTTTGAGAAAGTTCGCTAACTGTTATACTTTCTTTCGTAACCAAGTACTTAAGTTTAAACGTGATCAATTATTTTGTACTAGTTTGTATTAGTTATTTAATGAGTAACATAATACATATATGTATGTATACTAATAAAGATATTACCGGAGCTCTATGACATCGGGTTCTTCAAGAAAGGTGCAGAAAGAGCTCTCCTTCAAAATCGGTGACGCATTGGCGACTCCTCTGGTGTTGCAAATGTCGACAGCCTTCCCTTGACGACAGTGACTACTTTCCATCAAGTAGCCCCAAATATAGACTTCTAATATATGTAGAAACGGTAAACGGTAATGTAAACAGTATAAAGTTAATAAATACCATGAATTATCTATCTAATGCATTCATGTACTCATTCTAAAATGAATGAGTAGAACATTTTGCAGAAAAACTAAACACACGTTTGTGAAGGCGACAACGAAGTATTACGTATTTAATATGTAATACGTAATACTTCACCCACATTATTTTAACATCTTAACCAAAATATAGGACGATATTACCCTTAAACGCCACACCCCACTTGAGTTATTGCTCGCGAGTGGGGGGGCGGCAGAGAGTAATGACACGGCGTGACGTGACGTATCATACTCAGTGACGGGACGGGCGACCGGACTCGAGATGTATAGCGGTCTCCGTTATTAGATATCCTTCTTATTTTATAAGATGATTGTAGATAAGAACTCGAAATGGTTTGAGAATTGTGCCTAAAGGGCGCACGATTTAATACCGCGGATATAACTCTGAATCCAAGACACAAAAGTTACCTCATAAACTTGTAGAACAAAACAGTACACAATAAATAACTCTACCCTAAATGTTTTTATCTGTAACTGTAAAAACTGGTAATACATTTATATGTAATATATAACTATTACATTAAATGTATTACCATATTTTTAAATAAAATTTAAATATCATTTTTATAGATGCTATTTTATAGTCCAGTCAAATAAGGTCTGAAATCAAAATTTGACACTCAACTTTGCATTTTCGATATTATTAACGGAATTAAATCACATTGTAGATAGCAGAAAATTTAACGAAATTAACATTGACATTTTTTGCTTTCTTCATTCTCGAGCATGAGTATGCAAGCAATCAATCGTCCTCTTTTTCCGTTCATCCCTTGAACTTAAAACCTCCTTAACTCAGTTAATTTTGATCGGAGGAAAAAGTCATTGAACCATTTTATGTAAAATATTAAGCTCTCTAAGTTTTTATACAACTTTTTTTTCTTATTTTTACCGTATTCGAGTAATTGCGAATAAACACTTTTGTTTTATTTTTCAACCCTTGCCGGGGGTTGCGGACACTAAAACGTTTACCCATCGTTGTTGTATCATTAGAACTACATAATAACAAAAAATCAAAATTGAGTGTCAAATTTTGATTTCAGACCTTATTTGACTGGACTATTTATAGACAGACGTCCTGGCTAACGTTTATTGCAAATGCTTTGCTATAAGAACTGAGTTGGAACACTTCATATTAACCGCCCAGCGTGTATGTTATGCAAACTCATTAGTTTTACAAACTTACCGCGCATCCATTGGGTAGACAACCTTTCAAAACCTTTTGATATGAAATGTCTATAGGCGCACGTAAACCTGATTTAAACCCGCGTGGTGATCGCCACATCGTATTTATTATAGCGCCATCTGTTATACATTGTTGGAACTATTAGTTATTGAACAAAACTAAGCGGGTTGCAGTGTTAATTCGAATTAGTGGGAGGTACTTAGGTTCGTAAGTAGCGATTCTTTTCATTCTGCTATATATTTAGTTCCTGTCGCAATTTGTCTTATGCATATTACGTGTACGATTACGTTCTTTCACATCTGCTAGGCGTCCTGTGACGGTATTTTTTTTTATTTCATAGATATAGCAAACAAGTGTAGACTGCATCACTTTTTAGTAGGTGGCAACTAAAATCCCAGATAAGGTGGAAACCTAAGAGGTCAGTCATAAATACATTGCTGCCTCAGAAGACTATGGAAGCCTTTGATAAGCTTAATATGTTTACCTCCTTCCACATCCTTTTAAGCTGAAAATAGCAGCACTTAATACTTTCATTATTATAATCTCACAAGATTCTTTATATTTATTATCTCAGATAACGCCCACAATTTACTATACCTAATCGCCCTTAACCTTAATCATTCAACCACAAAACTTCTGTTATCACCCTTCAATTGTTGTTTAGACCGTAATTGATGACCAAAACATCTGTTTAACCGAAGTTGCTAATCGCTAAAGTTACGTACCAACTCCGCGACTACCCGAGTTATAAGTTGCTCGCGGCGTTCGATGGGTTTTGTTTTATTGTTAAATTAATTGTTAACAAGTCCTTTTAATTGGAATTAAAGGAAGGAAATTATGAGTAGGTACTTCTTTATCAAAGGAAATGCTATTTTCTCGAGACTGCCATTTCGCAAATTACGGTGCTTATCTGCTTATCCGTCAAAGATGTGCGAGGCAGCTAATCGCTGGGTGAAGTCGAAGCTAAGCTGAAAGAGTGCGATGAACTCTGAAAATGCTATAACTATACCAGGAAATTGTTGTGATTAGGATAATGGTTTAAAGTCAGCCTCTCAATCGGGGATCCAAGGTTCGAATACCAGGCGCTCACCACAGATTTTTCTAACATGATGTACCTACCTATTAAAAAATAATAATCACTGCTTTACGTTGAAGGAATACATCGTGAGAAAACCTACACGCCTGACGGTTTCTTAAAAAGAAAATTTCCAAAAGGTGTGTAAATACCAATTCACACTTTGCCAGCGCAGTGGACTATGACCTAAAACTCTCATTGTAAGCAGAGACCCATGCCTGGCATTGAATCAATGACGGGTCGACTACACCTGCCAATAATCCCACTACTCGCAAAACCCGGCCATGATTTGTTTACACAACATCAATAAGCAGTAAACAAGAGAAACACCTATCGACCCGAACACAATTAAAAGTTGTTTCATAAACGAGGAAACCAAACAGAACTCCGAGACAACGTGATAGTGAGGGCGATTGATAGCCAAAGTTGCCATACAGGGTTTATTAAAGACGATAAAAGTCGTCAGTGAAATCAGTGGTAGACTAGGAGTGGATTTATTCTATATCAAATCTCTTTTAAACAATGTGCGTAACAGAAACTTTTTTTTATTCTTTACCTTTTTTATCAATTTTAAGTGGCAAAGGAGCATGCTGTCATTATAGTTTGGCGACCCGCGTGGCTGAGCGGTTACCATACCGGTCTGACACACAGGGGGTCCTGGGTTCGTTCCCCGGCCAGACAGACATCTGAATGATGAGTTTAGATTTCTGTTCTGGGTCTGGGTGTTTGTGTATTCATCTTTGTGTGTCCATGGAACCCACGACACAGGAAAAAATCCTACTGTGGGTATATGAGTATAGAAAGCGATTATGTTAATAGTAATAATATGGTATGTGGTTATGGTAAATGGTGACTGCCGCCCATGGACAACTGTAAATAACTTTATATAGAGGGGGCTCAGAGGCTTTATCTGAAGCCATCATGCTCATGTGAAAACGAACTGACAAAAACACCCTTCCACCGAATCGCAAGAACTATTTTCTCCAATCGAACTATACTGATTCTACCACCTTGTGTATATGGATTTAGTTATATAACAGACTAGCTGCGCCCCACGGTTTCACCTGCGTACTAGTTACTACAAAGAAAACTAATTTATGTATTTATTTGGATAAGAATTAATATTATATTTATAAAAACAACTTCGCAAATAATGCGTTATTTTGGAACAAATTTGGTTGGCATATAAAAGGGGACAATGAGTTTACCTGAAAATATGCTGTCGCTGACTCCTTTTTAGAACTTTTAAAGGGGATCATACATAATTTTTACGAAACTTTAACCGTTTACACACCGCATGCAGCGGAAGCTCTCATTAGAAAAAAAAGCCCGATTTTGAAACATTCTTCAATGGTGCTACGCTCCTGCTGGTCATAGCGTGATGATATATAGCCTATAGCCTTACTCGATAAATGGGCTATCTAACACCGAAAGAATTTTTCAAATCGGACCAGTAGTTCCTGAGATTAGCGCGTTCA
>MOOZ01003355.1:168028-192645 GCA_002930495.1 Cecropterus lyciades
TGGATAGAGCCCGACGGGGCAACGCGCTTAGAGGACTCCGGTTGCGTTCCTTTGGAGATCCCGGAGTCCTCTTCGTAACGCCGAGGTCGGCCACCGGGGGGGAGGTTTTAATGCGGTAAAAATCCCACATAACCAGACGTCGCTCCCACGGCGTCGGGTACCTTTTGAAGGTTTCCCCCTCGAGAACAAAAAAAAAAGATATATACTTTGTAGTTCGTCTTATTTTTCATAACGACAATATAGTTTGACGGCTTAAAAACGGTCTCACTAAATTAATTTATATAAACTTTTTTGTTTTCATGTATAGGTATATTTTTATAATAGAAATAAAAACGCGCCCATTCAGCCGGGACAGCCTTATCGCTCGGCCACGAAACATTCGCTTAAAGCAAATTTTAGAAGATTTCGATTCCAATGAGTAGTTTTTGCGTGAAATAGTAATAAACACACATACAATCATACAAACTTTCGCATTTAAAATATTTGTAAGATTACAGTGGTTCTGGGTGTTCTGGTTTGGAGGTTTACAGCTAGGATATGAGATATTCCATTATAGACCGTAGGAGGGCTTGTCTTTCTTGAGATAGAACTCTTCTCCTATTTGGAGTCTGGTTACAATTTTCTGACCTCTAATTTAACATCAAAAAAGTGTATTGTTCATAAAAACAACGTATAAGTACGTATAAAACTGTATAAACATTGAACAATACTCGCCTGGACATATTTTTAAAGTATTTTACGGTCATCCACATATTTATCGCATCGTATAAACATAAATCATCCACACTTTTAGCAACCTCCAGGGGGCGATCCCATCAGTCACAAATCATTTACGTATACAAAGTCCGGGGACAAATAAAATGTGTCCGGGGAGAGATAATAAAAATAAAACGAGATACTTTGTCGAGATCCCCTTTCCTCATTTGTTGCTTTTTTGTTTGCAAATATTATGTTTTAATTCGTAAGACCCTACATTGAGCCTTAGAAAATGCCACTGCAGCTGTTGGTTGCAACTACCCATTGCTTAAAAATAATCGCTCACGATAATTCGAGGAGGCCTGGGCTTCGCCAGGTAATACTGTGATACGGCACTGTGATACTGCTGTGATACTGTGATATGGTAAAAGTAGAAGTAATTAGGACTGTGATAGGTAAATAATAATATTAATAACTAAACTAAAGTAAAATGGTTTTAAAGCACACATGTTTGTGTGCTTTAAAACCTTTCTACACTCATAACCCCACACAAGGATTTTCTCCTGTGTCGTGGGTAACATGGACACACAAAGACGAATACCCAAACACCCAGACCCAGAACAGAATCTAAACTCATCATTCAGATGTCTGGTCTGGCCGGGAATCGAACCCGGAACCCATTTCGCGTCAGACCGGTACGGTGACCGCTCCATCACGCGGTTGGTCGGGTACTACGACGACTGCTGTTGTGTAGTTGGTACTACGTTGTGTGACTCGAATTAAAATGTTACTATGCCTTACCTTCATCACCCACAAACATGCGGAGATATGTCCTAGAGAAGAGCAATCGCTGTCGTTACCACGGAAGAATGCCTCCTCAGTCTTGTCAGAGCGCGGGAAGAACTACACCGTGGGGTTGTAGCCAATATTGTGATATCCTTGAACAATGTTATGAACAGTACTATATAACGTACCTTTATATCTTACTTCATATTTAATAATCAAAGTATAAGAAGATATTCCACGGTATGTACTGCTTTGCTCTGTTCATGTTGCCTTTTTGAAGCCAGTCAGCCAGCATGACACGAACATTTCCCAACTCACCCCATACATAATTTGGTACTTTACTACGAAGGTTTACCAGGTGAACTCGTTTAAAACGTATGTAACCGATATTAACTATTTGAACATAATCACCAAGCATGTTATGGATATGAAATTTCTGATATGGAAACGGTTACGGATATAAGAACAATATTATACCGGATCGGATACGGTTTCAGTTACTTTTTGAATGTAAAATACAAATAGGTAATAATTTGGTTTTATTTCTACGTTATCATTTGGTATTACAATCAGTCCTATCAGTTATTTTATAGCTACCTAGCCAATTTAATGTGTTACTTAAAACTAATAAACATGTCTCAAAACATATCCGAAATTAACCGAAACCTTTATCGGATACGATTACAGTTACGGATAAATTTTTATACCATATTTTTTGACGACCCGCGTGGCGGAGTGGTCGTAACACTGGTCTGCCACGCAGTGGGTCCCGGGTTCGATCCCCGGCCAGACAGACATCTGAACGATGAGTTTAGATTTCAGTTCCGGGTCTGGGTGTTTGTGTATTCGTCTTTGTGTGTCCATGGCACCCGCGACACAGGCGAAAATCCTACTGTGGGGCTATGAGTGTAAAAAGCGTTTAAAAAAAAGCGTTTAATACCGGCTATCCGTATCGTTTCGGTTACGATTACGGAGCTCCATAATATCCCTGATAATTACAATAAGCACCACATTACGAGATAATTTACATAAACTACAATAGAACCGTAATTTCTATCATTTTCAAATCTTAAAGACGAAGCAAGACAATTTTATCAAACAGAATTAACCAAGTATAAAATATAAACGAGATTTCGTAGACACAAAGGTACAAAATATTTTTCCATTATTCGACTCGCAGTGAAAAGAATAATTAGGTCGGTTAATTCCATTAATGAGTTCATTGTACGCCGAGTTCCGACTTATTTGATTTGTGACGAATTTAATTTACTTAAGTCACCGCGGAACTTATAAGTAAACCACTAGCGTGTAAGCGCATAGCGATATCCTTAGCAATATGCAGTAAAAGTTTTAGAGGTGGTAGAACTCTTTTTGGTTCGACTCCGGGAGCACCACCGCCACACCTATTTTTCTGCCTAATAACAGCAGTGTAATGCGCTGCTGTGTTCTGGTCTGAAGGGTGCGGTAAGGGAGACATACTTTTTCGAGGCATTCCATCTTAGTCCTCAGGGGTAGCAACGCACCTGTGGGTTGATTACAGGTGACCATGGGCGGCAGTAGCTACTTACCATCAAGTGGGCTGCATGCTCGTTTGCTACTGCTATACTATAAAAAAGGTGGTAGAGCCCCTTGTATCGGCTTCTGATTTTACCATCCTAGAACTTACTAAATAAAATTATCGTACACAACCCGAGTGCGATAATTTGAGACCTGCGTAGAATTTGCCAACTCGTTGTAATTCAGCTTATATTTATTTCAATGTACAAATTCTTCCTTTTATAATATTAACAGAGCCATACTATTGTTACCAATCTTAAGTTTATTATACATCTGATGATAAATTCCGATGTGACATCACTTTCAGGTCTCAAATTATGTACGCGGTACCTCACGGGTGGTACCTCACGTGAACGTGATGACAGTCAAACTAACCTGTGGAACACGAAACATTCACTTCAAGTCAATCGCTTCACATTGCAAGCTTCAACAATGACCGTTAAAATTTAATGTATACCTCATCTTATATGAAATTTCGCTGCAAATTGTGATGAAATTTGCCAAAATTCGCTGAACGCCTATCACAGGATTTGTAGCTATAAATATAATCAGATTAAATATATAATTACATCACCGGTAGTAAAACACATGGCTTACGCGGATTTAAGACGCGGATTTTTCAAATTTAACGCTTCACAAGCTTACAAGAACATTTCGCCGTAATTATTTCTGAAGCTTTCTTTGTTTTATACTCAAATGAAGATCATTTCCTTCTTACGCTTGTATGATAATTTGTCGCGATAAAGTTACGAACAGAAAAAAAATCAAATTAGAAAGTTTTTTTTTTGTTTTTTTACTGTTCGTAACTTACGCAGTATCGTTCGTAACTGACAGTAACGCAAATAATAGTGTAAATAGTAAATAAGGTAGAAATAAGTACAACTATGATATTACCACAAAACAAGTCGGTTATAAAGCTACCTATTTGAAATAAAATTAAGTAATCACAAAGTCAATTAGAACAAAGCAATGTTATCAGACATTTGTCTACGAAATGTCTAACAAAAGTCAATATTGTTCTGAAAAGGAATAAAAACCAATATTTGCAAAAACAATTCCCGGAACTGAAGCCTTGAAGGAGACACCGGTGTTTTATTAAAAGCGTTTAATATAAAAGTGAGTGCCGTAATATGAAAGAATACAAGGGCGGAATCGCCCGGCGACAAGAAATATTACGCGAATACAAAGGAAGGCATATTGCCCGTAAGAAACGACGTCTATGTCTCTCATGAATTATATTATATTTGCCTTCTATACATAATTATAATAACGTGTTTTATATCAGTATCTTTTATCTCTTTAATTGTTTGACGTTCATATAAGTTAGTAGAACCTAAGTATACGGTGATAGATCTTTTTTTATCGGACTGTAGTAGCAAACGAGTATGCAATCTACCTGATGGTAAGAGGTGACTGACGCCCATGGACATCCGTAAGTAACTTCATATAGTACGATGGCTCTATCTGAAGCCGACGACTTTGATGGTCGCTATATAAGTAAGCCGGCAACCGGCACTGAAACGCAAGAACTGCTTCACGCTAGAATTAGATGTGGCGGTGGTCGAACTGCACTGGATCTACCACCTGATCGTCCTCCTTTTTCGTTTCACTGCAGCGGTACCACCACCACAGATTCTTCTGCCTTACATTAGTAGGGTTAAGCGCTACGGTGTTCTGGTTTGAAGGGTGTGGCAAGGGAGACATACTTATCCAATGAGTTCCAACTTAACCATCAGAGGTAACAACGCATGGATAGTCTACCTAAGGTAGGATAGAATCTTTATCTGAGGTTGATAACCAGACGTTCATGGATGGCAGTGATAACTTTCCATGAGATGGACTGTATGCTCGTTTACTACTTCTATAAAAAAGCCGTATCCCTTATATGTACTATCGCCAATTTTATTTCTACTTTATGACAGCGGTGTAGAGCTGGTTCTAGTTTGAAGAATGTGATATCGAAGTGTTTTAGCCAAGTCTTCCTAACTCAGACAGTCTCACATAGAACTTTAGAAGTTGTTTACCAATATCTGTAGGCGGCGAAGGCCACTCGACAATAGGTTGACAAAAATCTTAATGGTTCAATAATAACCATCTATCAGAAGAATACTGACAAGGTTTATAAATAAATACTATAATAGAACGATAAATATAAATAAATACTTGAACGTAAACATAATCAGAAAACAAATAATAACATTTCCAAGAAACTGAACGAAAACAAAGCAATGTTTCGTATAAGAACTCTATATCTACAGAAGCCTTTAGTTACATACTTAAAGGTTGAATAAATTTATATTTAATGTCCTCTGAAAGAAAACACGGAGCGAGTAATATAATAGATAACAAAGACAAAATCGCCGTAACAAGAGAAATTGCGGCGCACAAAGGAAAGACGTAAGGACCGCCGTCCCGGAGCGTCCCGGAATATCATTTTTCACTGACACCCTTGAGGGTTTGCAGATACGTATAAATAATAATATATGACAGAACTACGTGTGAAGAAAACAGTAGGTGGGTTTTCACGTGATATGCCATGTGTTAGCAACTTAGAAATATTCCTCATAATTAAGGGACGAAATACGGTAAGCAACTTATGAAGTTGAGAAGATTATCATTAAACATTACTAAAGTGTCATTCGGGAATTGGTTATTAATTTTAAGTTGTATCCAGAATCAAAAAAAAATCGAATGTCAAAAAATATGTGTCAATTTAAGGCAGAACAAAATAACAATTGACACACAAAGATCCTATCGTGAACGCTACAAATACTTTATTCTAGCAGTTTTACCCGCGACTGTGCTTGCATTCCTTTTTCGTATGGATTCGATTTAGTATTCTGATAATACAGAGCAGTGTTTTACACCTTTCGTCAAAAACATATTAGAGTTTGCGTTCTTAGCATTCTATTCAGTCTATTAATAATTAATTTCTTTTAAACTCATAGCCTCGTATTAAAGTATACCACTTCGTGGATTCTAAAGACACATATGTTATACACAAAAAGATATATACAAACACTGTGGAACTGAAATTCATTGTAAAAATGACATGTGCATATGCCTAAAAGAATAGCATTTATCAAAGGTATTTAATGCTTTTGACTGTGCAATATTACTGATTAATATTTTTCATTAATTTTCATTTACTTTCTTTAAAATATATATACATATTAAGATAATAATAATACAAAAGTCTACAAAATAATATTAAAAAATGTTCGATGTTTTTGACGTTGAAATAGCCCTATGATTTCATAAAACAAAGCGAAACAACATTTAAAATATTTTTATTTGATTTTAAATTAAACATAGTTACAAAAAATACACACAAACATAAGATCTTATATGATATTATATTGCTTAAACATCCGCTTATCCCAATATATCTGAACATTTCAAGCCTCCCGCGGCATTGAATGACGTCGTCAGTGAGCGGCCATCTTCCTGGTACGTAGACGCGAAATGGACGCATGAATACAAAGTTCTCACCTTACCGAAGCGCCTATCGCCTTTGTTCCTACTGCCTACTGTTTTTGTTTACCTAACTACTACTATTAACAGGTAAGTTTGATTGCCTATTTCTACATTCGTTATTTTGGAATTATTTATTAGATTTCGGCTATAACCAGCGAAATTTATGATGAAACTTTGTTAAATAATAATTTTTCTTACATGTTAGTTGGATTGAACTGTAGAAGACATAACATAATACAAATTATCGTCTACTTAATTTTAATTCTGCCTGTATGATAACATAAATATTTTTTCTGTAACATATGTGTAATATTTTATGTGTAACATATTAATAAATAAATCTCTGGTCGACAAACTAAAATTAAAAAGTACACAAACACCTACAACATGTAAATATATTTTCAAAAGAGATAGCATTCTATCAACCGTTTCCGTCGCACAATTAAAAAATCCTTTCACTTAAAACATTAGCATTCACAAAGGCGGTAACTACGTGAAAATCCTGAACATAACTTCACACAAAGTAAGCAGACCCAACCCTGAGAATGTCCCGAAATCTAATCTAAATAAACTCATAAATAGACAAAAGCGCCCACTGAATTTGGATGTACCCTGCCCACCCGGTTTTACCGAAGTACCCGGTTCCCTGGTATTACTAAACCGGGTGACACCCGCCCTGCATATAAACCGTCTTAAACAACTCCTCAGAATCCTTTTACACGCAGCCCTACATTTGGAGACATCATCAAATATACATTTTGGGATATTAAGTCTGCGAGGACAACGCACGACGTACCGAAAATAGGAACGCCCTTGAATATGTATGGGTCGAAGATGTATGAAACTTTGGTAACTTGAGGAGGTATACGATTATACAATTATCTTTAAATAATGAATGTTTGGCTATAATTATAGATGTTGAAAATTTAACGATTGACATTGAAGACAGGTGGCTGTAGACACATTATTATGCCTCATCTTCTTGGAACGGAATTTTCCCCACAATTAGAAGATAGCTAAAAATAGTTCCAATTGGGAATTTTAACAACTAAGTATGAAACACAAAGGTTTTGTGTGAAGTATTTTCAGAATAAACATGTTATATAAGGTAACTTGACAAAAACTCACATCGAATATTATTCTTTGTTATCAAGCTAAATAAAAAAGAAAAGAAAGTCTACTGGCCTTCGTATTTCCTTTATCGTTGATTCTCAAAAAATATATATTAATAGCGATTGTTACAAGCGATACATATGTAGTATACCCCGCGTAGATAGGTCATAGACGACCCGCGTGATGGAGGGGTTATTATACTGGTCTGGCACGCAACGTGACGGAGGGGTTATTATACCGGTCTGGCACGCAGCCGGTTCCAGGTTCGATACCCGGCCAAACAGATATCTAAATGATACATTTAGATTTTTATTCGGATCTTGGTGTTTGTATATTCGTCTTTGCGTATGTTTATGATATTCACGACACAGTAATCTTAGTATGGGGCTGAGCTGAGCTGATGAGTGTTGAAAGTGTTATATTTAAAACTAGTAACATCGTTAAAAAATTAAAACAAAAGACCCGATTGCTTAAAACGAAATTTTTATTCATACTATGTATTTATTTTATAACGCTTATATGAGTTTTTGTCATAATAGTCAAGTAAAAGTATTACAATATATATTTTTACATTAGTCTATTTACTTGCTTTCATTTGATACTCATATTGTCGTAATAGTAAAAGTCGTCCCTCTTCCCCCCTTTTCCTCTATTTCCAGATGCCATTTTTTTTAAATTATATAGCCTATGTCACTCTCCAAACTGAGTCAATTCTAATGGTATGTCATACGTCATAATCCGTCAAGCCGTTTGGGCTGTAGCGCGTGCCGAATAAATGGATATATACATACAAACAAACATACATACATAAATACATACATACGCCCGAAAAACATTACCCTCCTTCTGACGCAGTCGGGTAATAACATAAATAGTATGGTATATCTACTAGCGATTTCAAGCACAAAATAGCTATGATGTAGCGCTGCTCCCTTGGGACGCAGTTAACCAGTTTGCAACGGCTCTGCTGCAATGAGGACAGCTGTGACCTACATAAAGTGCCTTGGTTAGTTGCAAATTGAATGCTAGATATGGAGACAATTTCCTAAATTCTTACAGAGCATACAGTCCACTTGATAGTAAGTGGCTACTGCTGACCATAGACATCTGTAATCAACCCCAGTTTTAAATAAGGTTAGCCACAAATGCGTTGTTGCTTCTGAGGATTAAGTTGGAACGCCTAACACTGCTAATATTAGGCAGACATTATTATTTATTATTATTGATCTGGAGTTACTAACTACTAGTTCCAGATGAATAATCTGGAGTTAGAAAAGTAAAGCACAAGCCATTTGATCTTCATGTTTCCCACATCCAGGAAGTAAGGCGCTTATCCCTAATATTGCGGGACCGCATTAATGATGCAAATGAGCGGAGACGCTGCCGGTAATCGAATCTGCACTCCCGTTCCTCTTCAGGGATGAGATGGGAAGATTTGCGAGGATTTTTATAATGAGGAATGAGATTTGTTCAGGACTTTGTACCGTCCGTTGGATGGTTGATGGATAAATAGTATAGGAATGAATATAGCAAAAGAGAATGTTTGCGATTTTTATCATGTTTTTATAATATGACTATATTTTCCGTATAGTTAACCTTATATTTAAAACAGGGTTAAAAAGTTATTGACATATTTTTTGTTTACTGTTATGACTATTATTAATTGTATTGTTTTAAATAAAAATAACCATCGAGCATTCACTCCATCAGATTGTAAGTGGTTTTACCGTCCATTATTCACGGTAATCAATTCCATATAGACCATCACAAATGTGTACCCACTGCTGAGAGATGTTTGGTTCATATTTATGAAAGTCAACTGGCATCAGCTGTCTTCTACTGAAACGCACAACTATTTCACGCCAGAAATTGTGTGTAGGTGGTACAACCCCGGTTGAACTACACTGGTTTTTAACTCCGTTCAACTGACCGATCCTGGAAAGACCTATTTTACTAGTTTAAACTCGAGTTTAAATTCCAGTGATTGTATTTACTCACTTATGAGAGAAAAAGCAAGTAATTCTATACTAAAATACAACTGTTGGTCAAAAGCACTTTAATAGCGTAATATTGGGATTCTTAGAAACAGTATCTTTAAGTTAAAGAAATATCACCAAACGATTTTACAATAACATACTGACAGATTTCGTTATATGAATCAAAATTTAATTTTACCTCACACATTGACGGAACACCCTCTGCTAACAGACATCAATTCCACGACAATAAAACGGCAAAAAGAATTTAATTCACTCATAATGAATGCGCGTGCGGGAGCGCTTAAAACATCGTTTAAGCAGCTACAATGAATTCAATTAGCTGAGCAAACAAGGGTCTTTTTGTGCAATCCCTTATGTGTTCTAAAATGTTGTTTACCCGAGGCTCAGTCGGCAGCAGACTCGTCCCCGCTGATTAAAACGTGTCCATTTTGGAAGGATAAACCTCATCTATACATGTATAGGCCATCCTTTCAGAACTTATGACACCGTATTTTTTTATCACATTGAAATAGCAAAGGAGCATGCAGTACACCCAACGAAACGAGGCCCGTGAACATCCGTTCACGGGTCTCGTTTAAGAAGAAGAATTTAGGTTCTCTCTCTTCTCTCGTCTCTTCTACGATAACGAATTTTAGATTATCACAATTCACACACTTTTAAGTCCCTTTTTACAGATCTCACAAGAATATAGTTTTCTTCTAGTTATTTATCCCCACCATATGTTATTTTTATTACGGAAGATTCAGAACTATGTACATAGCACCAATAAAAAGCAACGCTTGTATTTTATTATGTCGTTATAAAACTTTATGTCGATATTTAAGTACAAAAAAGTATTTTCGCTTACGGAAAAGTAACAAGATGAGCGGAATAAAGAGCTGAGACACTCGTAATTTATTTTACCGACAATAAATATCAGAAATTGAAACGGCCCTTAAAGATCCAAACTTGAGCTTTAAATTCAATGTCTCCCAAATTGATGCCATTACTTCTGCTCCGTCCACGGAGGCACACAGCGAAAGTTACCATCTAAGACACGAAACCCCATAAATTACTCAAAAGAATTGCTCGTAATAAATCTGGGGAGTTTTGAAAATTCCCGAAGTATTCCTGGAGTTTCGAGCGTGTTTGTGTTTGGCCGACTTTCGTCGCTCTGGAAATATTTCCCGTAGGTATATCGCGAAATGTGCCGAGGCGGGAATTTTATTGGCATTCGTTATATTTGCACATAAAAGACGCTAATACATCCTTGAGGCTGTTCTCGACTTTCCCACAAGTAAACAATACAAAGACTGACAAGTTACATGCTTTTAGAATCTAATCGTTCCCTATCTATCTATTTTCACACTAAGAACAAACTAAAAACTTAATAGTAACAAAAATATTAAAATATTAAATCCTTTATTTAATCTTGAAAAAAATTAATAAAACTTTAAGTGATGTGGTTATTACCAACCATGAACATCTATAAAATAATTCCAAAATATTAGGGGGAGCTTATCTAAACTCTATGTCATACATCCCTTTTTTGCATGGCAGTGAGGTATAAGTTACATACCTGTCATGTGTAACAACAAGAATATAGCACATAGAAACACATAAGAATACAGACATGTAGTCTGTAATGAAACAAAAATAGATAATACATGCTGCGGCAGACGTAGATAGTAAATCGACTATGGTTTGATCGGGTAGGTATCAGATCATGAAACCGGTCTTTCGGTGTAAGGGTGTGAATACTGGCTAACTCATGTACATATGAATCTTAGCCTTCAGGAGTGTCAACACAACTATGAAGTTCAGGTTGGAGACTGCGTGCTTCGGAATTTATTATTAATGTCCATTGACAGGCGTGACCTCTTACTATGATTGACTACATCTCGTTTGCCACTTCGACCGTTTTCATACTGTTAAAATTAAGTTAAACCAGGATCAGTTCTACCGACTTTCTTTTAAGACTGCTCTGAACTAAACCCAGCTAGCGAAATAAAAGCTTGTTACAACGCACTTAACCAGTCTCATGATATAATATCAAGTGAACGGCGGCAATAACTCATCCAGGTTAACGCTAGCGATCCACGTGTGGCTCGCACCTGCGTTATGCGGTAAATGTGAACCGCTTGACCTGCTTAACTTTGCATACAGGAATGTTCGTGTACGAGCATGCATTGTCACTAAATGTTTCCTCATTTCAACTTACGTGTAGAAATTCATAGTCAGAATGTAGTATTCGTATTTTTTTTAAACTACGTATATGTTTGGTAGTTTGGTCCAATCGAAATACTAAAAAAGCATAAATAAGTTCAAAAGTTTATAAATTTACTCAGACAAATATACCTAGTCGTCAATTACAACTTGGATGCCTGTAATAACGAATACTTTAAACATTACATATTTCTGAAAACAGTAAAGTGCTAAGTGCATCAAAATGACCGGAAGCCTAGCAATTGCACTGAAGACGTAGATATTGCTTAGCCTTCAGGATAATCAGTGCAGTTGTAAGTCTGTGACCAACTTTAGGTAAGATGCAATCCTATTTTTTATTACAGCTGTCAACACGCGCCACAGATTACTCACCAATCTCAGTGAGTTGCAAACTCCTTGCTACTTCGAGCTCGTTAAAAGCGCATATAGCAAATGTGTAGCGTATAATCACCAGATAGTTCAAGAGAAATAAACACCGCTTGACCACGTTACCAGTAACCAAGATTTATATTTTACGCAGAACTAGCACGCTATTTGTTATTGTAACAGACATGAACCATACCCAACGACGGAGAAGTGAGTGAGCCCACGTAGCAATAGCTCATGGCGTCGCGTAGCCTGCAAATAATGCAACGTAGGAGGACCACCGTGCAGGACCGCAACGTCAACCCATTATTGTCCCACTTCTGGGCATGGGTCTTCTCTTAAATTGAGAGAGCTTTAGGCCATGGTCCACCGCGCTGCCCAAGTGCGAATTGGTAGACTTCACACACCTTTGAGAACTTTTTTTAAAGAACTCTCAGGTGTGTAGGTTTCCTCACGATGTTTTCCTTCACCGTAAAGTAATAATTCTAAACTTCTAATACGCACATAATTTTAATTTTTCTAAAATCACTGGTGCGTGCCTGGTATTCGAACCTCAGATCCTCTATTGAGAGGCCGAGTTAAAACCATTCGGCTATCACTGCGCAGGAGTTTATTACGTTACCTCAAAGCTATCATTGTTTATGTTCTTGCCCATCATTGCAAAATACATTGCGAGGACCGAAAACGAAAATGAAACATAGAGTGTACCTTGCAATGTATGGGCTAAAACGTAAACAATGATTGTTTAAGGAAAACATAATAAATTCGTACTAAAGACACGGATCCAGCAATCGAATTTGGTAAGGAATTAAAATTTTATTTTTCAAATGAACCTTGCAACAACATAACTTTGCAATTGTAAGAGGAATAGTTAGTGTTAGGAGAGCGGGTAGCGTGTTACTATTGTATTTATATAAAATTCGTATGAACAACAGGTAACAGGGTCAAGCAATGCATAATTCTCCCGCTACGCTTGCACGCTACGCGTTGTCATGAGTTATTACTGCGTAGGCTCTTTGCTCACTAGGAGTTATACATCTGACGTGGAATTCGCGGTTATTGGGTACTTTATACTATTACAGAGAGATGGCGTTCTAGTTCTGCGTTTTTAACACGATCACCGTTTACGTTTTCGTACATTCACGTTTACGTTCTCGTTTTCCGCCATATCTTGCAATGTATGGGCCAAAACGTAAAAGGTGGTCGAAATGAATAAACGTTATAAACTCATGCTTAAAGCATTGTATCTGGATGCAGTGCTTGCCTTAGGCTTCCTTAGGACCTGGTTCTCTCCAGATCTACCCGAAGCCTGAGGATAGACCATCGCATCGAAGGGAGTACAAGTGGGAAATGTATATATGTATATGTTTTCAAACGATCTAGAGACTCGCCAAAGCCAACGCTGCATTTTTTAATAACTGTACCTATCGATAAATCAGACGGGGCACCTGATGGAAAATTGTCACCGAATATGGACAGCAGACACATGTAACAGCAGAGGAGTCGTCAAAGCATCGCCAGCTTTGCTAATCAATTTCTCATAACTTTGTTAATCAATTACGTTCTATACGATCTCGCGGCTAATCACTGACAAACATAAATTCAAAATATTTAACCTTAATACTCAAATCACAGTTATAGAAACTCAGCGCATGTAGAAGACAAACACAAGCAAGATACACGACACGTAAACTCGTTGGCGACTTGTCTGAAATACTCCCGAAATCCGAAATGTCGAGTTTTCGTTTGGCATGTTCCGAAGTTATTTACGAATTCTACTTCACACGTGGATTAATATTACACAAACTTTCTTTGAGAGGAATTTCACTCGCTCTGTTTATGTTAGAATTTCGACTTAGCTTACAGGAACCACAACTGAAGATATGTTTAAACGAAACGATGCCCATGTTTAATTACTTCAATCAAAATTTTATATTTTATCAAACCATTCCAATCGTAAAGGAACTTTAATTTTCCTTTTCAAACTCTTTCATTAAGATTTTTTTATTTATCCTTTTTAATTACCTAAAACGTTATAAGGATGAACTTAATGCCTCTAATTCTCTGGAAGTCAACCCTGGACGATGGCTATAATTTGTGATAGATATAAATAGTAATACAATAATATATTTATTAGCAGATTTTTTTCCAGCAAATTTATTTACTTCATTTTAAATAAAAGCTTCATTTACACATCAAAGTTTGATAAATAATGTCTGCTTGTCGGTTATAAATCTATTTCGAGCGCAGTTGAAATTAATTTCTTCTCATACATAACTACGTAACCGCATAGCTATGAAACTCCCGACGTGTTTGGCACTTGTTCGCCTGTTCCTGTCAGCTGGAACCACCTTTAGTAGTTCACGTCACACAATTCAATCTAAATTAAGAGTTATGTTTATGTTAATGTGTGAAAGGAGACTAGGAACTAGGGTTCTAACTTAGCCCTTATGGGTAACATGGTAAAATTACGCATCCGTGATCGACGTCACGATTAGAATAAGATTGTAATATTATATCTATAATGAAATCGACAGTGGTTCCCATACGATAGACTGCGTGCTCGTTTGCTATTTCTTTAATATAGAAAAAAATAAAATTATAAGTTATAAGTTTGACTGCTGCGTCTGCCTGTGTGTCTGTCATTGGAAGTGACGACGTTATAGTACAATGTTATATTTCTATAATTTAAATATAGGTGTAACTGGCTCGAATTTGATGGCTCATCTGTATATCTAGTTTGCTACTTTACAAAATAAGCAATAAGTGCACCAAAAAGTCAATCAACGTTTTGGTAGCTTCGTTGGAATATCAAGTCGAAGTTTAAAGGTCCTGCAATTGTTTTAAGCTTTTAGAATAAGTTTATTACATTTCCTCAAAACAATAATTGTTCTCGCCCATACATTGGTATGTACTTGGCAATGATGTGCGAAAAAGTAAACAATGATTGCTTTGAGGAAACATAATAAAGTCGTGGAAAGGGTTCTGATGCACCATTGCACGTCCGTTTCGCCCAACAATCTGTAAGGATTTAGAAAAGACAGCGTGTTCCGTGGAACGATAGTGGTAAAGTTTAGCGTGGAACGGATTTTGGTCGGAATTGTGAAATACAAAACTTGATTTTCACCTCCCTTTTCCCAGTTTCGTTGGCAGTTTGTAGTTTATAAACGGAAGACTGAGATCGAATAAAATGTAATTCTTTTCTATAGCAATATAGCGTTATATATGTCAACAAGACAAAGTTTCTCACATTAGCGATGTTTCTGATTACATGGCATTTAACGAACTGAAATGATCTACAATAAATTTCAACGTAGTTTTTCTGTTTTATAAGACTGTAATAACTTTGTTGGACGTTTATTTCATAAGTAGAGTAGAGTTTCATGAGTAACGTCCTATGCAACAATCTAATTCTTATTTTTGAAGCTAGAGAAGATGTACCAATGGAATTTTACCTTCCCTATTTTCATAACACCTTAAATTTTACAAACTGATTTCTATATTCATAGCTTCACGCTAGAATGTTACCTGTGTCTTGGATACTATGAACACGGATACAAAAATATCCAGACTCAGATTAAAAATCTAAATACGTCATTAAGAGATATTTTTATCGTCTGGCGTCTTATCTTAATCGTCTCCCCCACACAGGTCGTCAAATTTTTGTGTTTGAAATCTTAGTTTAAATCTAGTAGTCAGTCTCCCACTGAGTGCGTATGCACTGTTTATTCCTCCCCACTTACTAATACGTTGAGTGACAGTTAAACTGCTTGAATTTCCGACGTTTGGGATAAATTGAACCAGAGCAAGTGTATCGCTCGTCAGTTTGGCAGCGCCGGCGGGAGGCTTCGAAAAATATCGGCGTCAGGGAGCGCCTGTCGCGCGCAGGTACGTGCCTCGGACGTGAGTGACACACTGCACGGCAGGGTGAAGAATTAAACTCGGAAATTGTATTTTATTTATAAGGTAACTAAATCTTGCAGCACCCCTTTAATCAAACGACAAGAGCGTAGTAGCGTTAAACGCTGCTATCACACGAAGGGTTCTTACGCACATAGAATGCTGGTTTGGAATGGTTGTTTAGACTTTTTAATAACTAAATAATAATAATAATTTATTTCAAACCTTGGTCCATAATGAGTGTTACTTTACAATTAAAACATATTGTAAAGTGTTAGTATTAATAGTAATATTTATTTATTATTTAGTTCAAAAGATGGATTCTGGTTCTACTTAGAAGTTGTTAGGTACTCGATGTCAAAAATGTTCAAAGATCAGGCTTTGGCATATTATGACGCGAACTTTTTATTTTAATATATTCACTTTACAATATTAGTTTAATAATTGAAGGCAACGTCGATAGAGCAAAAGTTATTTCTAAATGTTTTTTTACAAACAGCTTTTTACCAAATGCATATGGAAGTATATATGATACTGATAACAAAACATCAATTACTAATTTTTTTGTCTGTCTGTTTGTTCCGGGTAATCTCTGAAACCACTGGACCGATTTAGGCTACTTTTATTTTAGAAAATGTTATTAGGGTTCCGCACGAAAAATTAAAACCTAAGAAACCGCGCGCGCTCTACGCGCACGTATATGTTGTTCGGATTTACACATTCGAACAGATCAGCGATTACGCGTTTATGCATAGTTGCAATTGACGCGCAATCGCTTTCCTTAATTTAGGTTTTATCCATATAATTTAGTACGTAACCAACAGCCACTCGGGCAGCGCGTATTCAATACCATTTACCATTACGTCGCGTATTCAATAACCATAAGACCATAACCATAACCATTAACCATAAGATAACCAGAAGATAAGATAACCAAACTAAACCCAAAAGAGAAAAACTATATGAACCCCTTTTTTATATGTAACTTTGTCAAGTTACATCTTTTAAACGCGGGTATAACCGCGGGGCTCAGCTTGTCATTTTTAAGAGGCGTGTGTACACTGCAGACACCGGTCCGAACGGTCTGACAAGCGCGTTTTTCACTCGCTTCGTAGTCCACCTTCATAACATACTTCACACCACCCGCCGGTACGAATAGCTTTGTCTACAGCTAGAGCTTGTTCTCACAAGGTTAGTATTCTAGGAAATGTTAGCAGGTGCTGAAGTTGAATTTGTTTTACAAAAAACTGCCAACCTAAAATATATAGGCATTAACTGCGACTATCGCGTTTTTTACGTCGAGTACGCGTTAAGAACGTGTTAAGTTGTTCGGAAGAAAACAACGTGAAGTTGTTCGAAAAAACAACATTATGAATCTTTTTAAAATTGAAATTCGATTACAAAATGAAGCGCGTGATAAGAATGCTGTTGCCATGTTTTTTATACCATTTGGGAACTTTTTAAAATTTCGTCAACAGGAAATGAAAAAGATGTTTGTTGCGAATTTTTTTCCAGAAATACATATATTTTACTTATGGTACAATATTTTTGAAATAACATAAATATTTGTATTTTACTAGTATAGAAAGCCTTGAGCTTTGTGTCTTGGACTTCGGGGTTTGAATTCCAGTACTGATCCTCTAATTAGAAATTAATTATCACTTGCCAGGAGCATACCCAGGATTTTAAATTGAGAGAGGCTTGGCCCAGCCGATGGTAGGATTTATTAGGAATATGTCACTCTTATACAAAAAATATTTAGAATACCTCAAAGATGAATGCTTCAAGTTAACCGATTCACACATGGACAATGGACGGGATTCTCAGGGAAAACTCATGTCCAGCAGTGGGACAATAGTGAGTTGATGACGAAATCATACCGTAACAAAGCAACAGGTACTTCTTTTGATTTTGTATATTCCAAAATGTATATTGAGGTAGTAGCTTTTAACGGATTTTACAATGTAAGCACGTCACATCTGTGTGTTGTCTAAAAGATAGTCTTAGACCTTTATTACAAAGACTGAATGATAATGAGTCCCGGTTACAAAATTATTAAATGACAATAAAATAGCAACACATATTGAACAACTCTGAACTGAAATTGAAATACAACAAACATGCAATAAACCAAACAAAATAAAATAAAAAAACGCCAATGAATATTATAGAAATTCCAAATCGATGTCATAGGAAATAAAATAATATACAGTAAATAGATGGCAGTATTACTAAAACTAGACCAATACCGTGTTTTCTGGAATTTACGGAGCCGCAAAACTTTTAATCTAAGCTTTGGGAAACGTGATGTTTCTGAAATCTCTGCCCTATCTCTTTCTTCCTGAAAATGAAATTCCATAACCCATTACAACTTTATTAAATCGTGTAAAAGTTTAATTTATTTTATAATGCTTTTTAGCAAATAAACATGTACGTATTATTTTATAAGCTAGGTTTATTTATATAAGCAATTTTCAGTATAAGAAAACAATCCAAAAACGCTTACCCAAGAAACAGTAATCGAAAACATCGTGTAATATAAATAATTATAATTCCCTTCTAACAAAGAATAAATGGTTGACATTCAGTATGATTGGCTACAATCAATTCACGAGTGGAAATATTTGCGAGGGAGGAGTTCGGGGCAAAAAATTAATGACGGAAAATCGGGGAAGATAAGGGAAAGTGATCAGTCTCTAGCCGCTGGGGAGATGCGGGTATAGATTTAAATAGTTAGATGTGCCTTTAAGCTAAATCACTGGAATTAATTTAGACCAATAAATTCCTTACTAAATGAATTTGAGCGGTCACCATACCGGTCGGTCTCGCTGTAAGTTCAGAGTTTGATCCCCGGTTAAACAGATATCTGAAATATGAATTAAAATTGCTGTTCTACGCGGTTATGTTTGTGTATTCGTCTTTGTGTATCCATGGCACCCACGACACAGGAGAAAATCCTACTGTGGGGTTATGAGTGTAGAAAGCGTTTAGTGTAGAAAGCGTTTATGTATGTTTGTATGTTACTCTTTCCCGCAAAAACTACTGGTCAGAATTTGCTATAATTTAGCACACAGATAGTTCATGACCTGGATTAACGCAGAATACTCATTACCGTGCTAACGTAACTAAAGCAGGCGTGCCGCGAGAGTATGCCAATATTAAGATAATTTTACTTTCATTCAGCATTTTATTAATGTCGACTGCACTCATTTCATTGACAAGACGGGGCACATCAATCGATTTAAGTCCTTGACACGAGTATATTGATACTGATAGGAAGTAAGGGCGCGGACACGGTAGTGAACAAGGACCGTAAATGCAGTCATTTACCCTTTTAAGGCAAATAGTTTACCCTTTTCAGAATTCAGACATTCCTTACCGACATGTGACTCATTATATCTAAAAATTGTTTGCAACCCAATTGCCCAATGCTGGACACGGTTTTCGCCTCGATGTATGAAGAGTGCACGAACAAGTTGTGAATTGAACCTCCTCTTGAGGTATGCCCAGAGCACTATGAAATGGAGTTATTTTTGCACCTTTTTGATGACATTACATGAGGTTATAAAAAGGTACAAAAATAAATCTCCTTCAAAGCCGGTGGTGACGTACAGGTGATGGTGAATACTTTCCATCAGGTAGCCCGTCTGCTTTATCGTTAGGTTTAAATATTAGAAAAAATAAGTTGACATCAACACAACACATGAAATTGAATACCAAAAAACAGGCTACCCTTAAAAATATAGGCTATTGGGTGCTATTTATTATTTAGGTCAATTAAATTTTCCTACAACTTAAAATAATCACTTGTTTTAAAATTTATGATGAGTGTTATATAATGAAAGACAAACAATAAAATATACCCTTGTGAAAGTTTTAGGTAAAGCCAATTATTCCTCGTCTATCGCCGACTTCCTCTGTTTACTTTTTGTTGGAAACAGTTATATCACTGTCCGAACCGAAATTGGGTGATTAATTCGTACACCGTATAATTTTTGTACTATATTTTGCTTCATTTCTTTAGTTAAGTTCGGCTATTACACTCCGGAAATCTATGATAAATTTAGGATCAAATTTCGCACAAAAAATAAATCGATGAAAATAGTACATTCAAACCACAAATATGACATGAGTTTATTTCGTGACATTAAACAATTCCTTTTTACGTTTTTATTTTACGTTTTTTTACGTTGTTTTGAAGATATATAGTATATCCTATGATAATAAGATTTTTTTTATAGTATGGAGGTAGCAAACGAGCCTGCAGCCCACCTGATGGTAAGTGGCTACTGCCGCCCATGGACATCTGTAATTGACCCTAGGTAATAACAAAGTCTCACCTAAGGTTAGCCACATATGCCTTGCTACCCCTGAGGACTAAGATGGAATGCCTCGGACAAGTATGTCTCCCTTAACACACCCTTCAGACCAGAACACAACAGCGCAAAACCAGGCAGATATAGGTGTGGCAGTGGTGCTTCAGGAGTCGAACCACAAAGAGTTCTACCACCTTCAGATTTTGGTTTAATTGTTGGTTGGTTTAACTTTCGAACGAATCGTATCTCATCCAATCTCAAGTGGGGCAATCTCGGAAAATTTTATATAAAATTGGGTGGAAACTGGATTAATACTAGATTAATATATAATAAATAATTTATTTTTCATATCCACACTTTGAACAATCTCACTATAGCTCACCAAGGGGAGACTGAAGATAAAAATTTCTACGTGTGCAATCAATATTCCTAATATGAATAAATACATATTTCTGCGCATAAGGCTATTGAGACTTATGCTTTTTCAAAAATCGAGTAATCAAGTAATCACTGCAGCCAGCGGACATGTTATTTTGCATATACCAAACTTCCGCTCCTATAGAAGCACGTAATATCGTTAGCGTGATTAATAAAGGGGTAACGGGCAATCTAGTTGTAGCGCCGATAACTGCTTTCGTAACGCATTTTCGTTTCATATAGTTTCAAATCACAACGACTCTAAGAAGTTTTACTTGAAAAATCGCTAAAATCACCTCACCTAATCAATGGACTGCTTTTAATTTTTTTAGCTTTTACAAAATAACATACATTACCTGTTTCATTTCTTACTACCTAAAAACGTTTATAGTAACATCGCGAGAATTGTTACAAGTAGGCGCTGAAAACACTCGGAACGGAAGATGGGCGTAAGATTAATTGTGACGTCACACCGGAAGCGGGGGGGGACGCAGACCGGAAGTCCGGCTCGCCACCGCAGGGAGAGCCATAATGTACTGGGGATTTATACTGAGATTTTATAATATATAATGGTAAGTTTGGTTTGTATGGGTGAGGGGATAGCCGTAGATTAACTTTGGATAATGGCTTGCTCAAATGTAGAATAAATCAATTTATTATAACGTATGTAGCGTCCCTTCACTTATTTAAGTTGTAGTATAAAAATATCTTAACACTAGATGAAAAACTTTTTGTAGTTATCAACTGAAAAGTAACACCTTAGACTTAGAAGCAGATACTCGTAAAAGCTTCCAGTTTGCTAAACACCACCACTTGTAGTAGCTAGTTTACAGTTTAACATACTGGTCCCAGTGCTAGCTACACCCAAATTCAAATTCCGAGCATATTTACGTATACGAACCTACACTCGTTCTTAACAGCGCGGCAACCTGATGCAGAAATGCGAAGTAAAATTTTGTAACGCCATCTAGTATAAAATATCAAAACTATGTAAGGTAAACAACTCCGCTAGAGGGCATGTTTATCCTAATATTAAGTAAATCGGCTTTAAGGAATTCAAGATGGCATCCGAGTGGCCAATATGGCGACTATTTACATAATTACAATTTAAGAAAATATTCGACAATCTGAATTTTTCGGATATATGTTGTCGACTCGAAATCAATATTTTTTATGTTTTATTATTAAAGTAAGGTTTCAATTAAGTCTACCGTACCCCTTGACGGAATTATTTGTATAGATTATTATCAATTTTAAATGTAACTAAAATGACTAGGACACAATCGTCGTTCGTCGTTATTACTGTTAACCCATTATTATACCTCAGCTGGGCGCGAATCTCCTCTCAGAATGAGAGAATTTTAGGCCATAGTCCATCGCGCTGGCCAAGTGAGAACTCTCATGTTTATTTGTTTAGTCGCAATGTTTCCCTTCACCGTATTGATATACCGTAGTAATAATTATTTTTCTAATACAAACATCATTATTTACAAACATCAGTGGTGGGTGTCTGAGATTTGAACCTCTGACCAAGATTCAACCGTTATTATTTTATTACCGTTATTACGCACAGGCTTATTAGTATTTATTAGTATTATATTCATAGTAAGAATGAAGAAAGATTATTCCTAATAAAACTTTTCGTATAATAAGCATCATTTATTTTTCATTTCACAATTACCTAACGTACGAACGCACTTTGTTTTAAGTAAAGGTGCATACACAAAGAAGTAAGTAAGTATTTTAGATAACATGTATCTAAATAATTTTAGTATTATTCATATATGATCATCATTTATCGTTAATTTTCCACTGCTAACTCCGCTTCAGGGTGACAATGTAAAAAACAAGAAAATAAATAAATAATAAATAACGCTTTCTGCACTCGTAGCCCCACACTTAGACTTATAGACTTTCCTGTGACGAGAGTGCCATGGAAACACTGAGAAATACACACACTATTACTGTATTCTGACATTTATAATATTTAAAAATCGCCCCTCCAAACAACTTGAGAGTTGGCAAGTTCTGACAGATGGCTCCAAACGGTACATAATTATCTTCCATTCGCCAATGTACCAACAAAACTCATAAAAGCCGCTACGTGCTCTCTACTTTAAAATTACAAACAGTCGGCTAAGTTTCAAAACTCATCCCTCTGCGAGGGGTGTCTTGCGAGTGACTGGAATAGACGTGAACGTCATTTTTTTTACAAGCTTTTATTTAACATCGCGTTTGTATGTTTAAGAATCTTGCAAAGAACCAATTGCAAAGGTTTGAACCAATTGCCGGGAATCCATTGAGCTGAAATTTTGCATGACGTTATTTTATATCTAATATGACGGATAGCGGGATAATTATTTTTAGGCACCCTTATGATATGTGTTTCAAATGAAAGGGATTTCTAAGAAAAATATAAAAAGTTACTATATATTACGTTACTAAGTTGCTTGTTTTTATAACATTTTTACAAGTATCTGTGTTTAACTCTAAGGATCAAATGACAAATAAGTGTTAAGTGGTTACAAATACGTTACTATCCCTGTATATAATCTATATTATTATTTTTCAAAATTAAATGAGTTCACAAACTTAGTGTCCCCGCGGTAAGTAGATACAGCTGTCCGTATACATCTGACCTTATTACATGTACATATTTAACCAACACTTACTACCAGTTGATACATGGTAGAACGAGTATGATTCCACCCTGAAGATACTACCGTCTCACTTATTTTTATCAAATACCTTAGTCCTCGAAACTAGCAATGCATTCAAGTGGGATTCTTACCTTATCTGGGTCCATCATGTGGACTGCATATTCGTTTTCCTTCCTCTTTCCACCCTCTGAGTGCTAAGTATTATAAAATTATCCATTATTAGATACCTTGTCTAAAAACTATTGTAACACTCTACATGTTGTAGTACTCCGGGAATACTTTAAAATTTATAGGAACATAATACATACGAGTATACCTATATTTTGTCGGAATACAAAGAGAGCTATCACAATAACTATTTGCAGAATCTTATTTATTATTTAACACGAGAATCACAAAAAACATTCCAAAAGAATACTACAGCACCCTTCACATCCAGAGGATCTTATTCCACGTTCGTTTCCGTACTTCACACTCGCAGCAGAAGTTTGTAGCGATACAAAAGACGGGCGTGTATGAACACGCCCGATTACATATTCAGGCGAACAGTAGCTTCACGTGTGTCTTAAAACGACGGTAATATCACTACTTTCACACATTCAACATTTAATAAGAAAAAGACGTGTGTTGGACTACTATTAATAGCTGGGATGTAAAGTGTTGTATCGATGTTTTTTAGAATTTTGGTCAGCGAAGAACCTAATACATTTCTTAAAAGTACCTACTTACTTACTTTATAAAAATATCAACGTACCGTTGTGATTTTTTTATAATAAAGAAGCAGCAAACAACCATGAAATGAAACAAACGTGCAGTCCGCTTGATTTTAAGTAGCCGCTGCCGCTCATGGACGCCTATAGTCATCACTAGATGAAGTTATACTTACCTGAGGTTAGTCACAGATGTAATGCTATCCCTGAGGACTAAGTCGGAACGCCTCGAATAAGCAGGTATGCCTCCGAAGTCGAACCAGTCAGTAAATAAGCTTCTACCAGATCATACCAGTCAGAATAACCTGTCTTATTAATATAAAACATAATACTAGTCTTTCCAAAATGTATATTAATGTTGCATCTCAGTAATTAAATTGACCGATTTCAAATTTATACATCGTTTCGTCAACG
>MOOZ01003355.1:192650-209552 GCA_002930495.1 Cecropterus lyciades
TTTGTTTCGAGTCATCAGAAAACTCCTATTCAGACGGCTTAAAAACGCAATATCTTCGTGAAAGGACGGATTTACTTCAGTTACTGGAAGCTGAAAGCAGCTAAGCTGCTAAGCTCGTAGCGCCGTCTTGCTAGCTGTAACGATTGGAAAGTTAGGTAAGAACTACAACTGTATTAGTTCTTAAAGGTGAATAGGAGTTGACAGTTATTTTAAGATCTCCGTACATGATTCGATTTTATATTTTTTAATAAGTATAGAAATAGCAAGTATGTAGTCCGCCGGATGGTAAATGGTTACTGTCATCTGTAATGAACAACAGATAAGATCAGAGCCTTACCTAAGGATGTCTATAATGCTTTACTACCCCTGAGAATTAAATTGGAACGCCTCGGATAATTTTATAGCCCGTAGCACACTCTTCTGACCAGAACACGGCACAGCACATCACTGTTGTTATAAGGCAGAAATACGTGCTGCACCATAAATAGTTCTATCACCTTTAAAACCTATTTTGATGTCTATAAATTGATAAATGTTTGGTTTGATTACTACTAGAAAGTCTGAACTAACGTTTGCTCCTTCAATCTGAAAAAAAATAGTAAGAAAGAACGCCTCGCATGATTATGTCTGCCGGTGAAGCTCTAAGAACAAAATAGTATGGTAATATATTATGGGGCATCATTATCTCTGCACAGCAAACCTTATTCCACATGTGTAACACGTTAAATGTATTTTAAAACGTAGACAATACGAAATTCTGTGCAATAAAAGTCCAAAATAGCCGGTCACAAATTCGAATACTTCAGCAATAACATTCCCATTTTGCTCCGTGGCTAGAGTTGAAATTATTCTTTAATGTTACAATAAACATGAGCGGAGGTATTTTAAAGGCGAACTTTCGCGAACTAGTATAAAAGTACGCGGTAAATTGAAAAACATTCCATAAAAAGGAGATACCGGGGAGCCATCGCGATTTCCATTTATATGGGGTAAGTTGGCTTGAACGCCGCACAAATAACTTAAACCTATAAGACAACTTGGTAATGCATACATTACCAGAGACCTGCGATTGAACTTTGAGTGGGAAAGGAACTACGAGAAAAATCTATTATGGTCACTAATTTATTTGTCCTGAAGTGAAACTATTTTAGAATCGTGTCACTTTGAAAGTCGATAAAACGAAAATGCGTTACAAAAGCAATTGTCGTCTCTACAACTAGATAGCGCTGTAACCCTTTCTGAATAACGCTAAAGATTTTACTTCGTAGCTTGTAAAAGAGCTTAAGTTTGGTATATGCGAGATAGATGTCTGGATATGGGCTGCAGTGATTACTTAGTACCTTTTTTAAAAAGCGTAAGTCTTATGCTCCGAAATATCTTATTTTATTTTCATATTCATTTTATTCATGAACAAATTATTGCATTAATTAGTGTTTCTTCAATTGTCTCAAACCTATTTATGAAATAATTATAATCATATGATAAGTAGACGCAGAAAGCTTCACTTCTACAATATATGGCGGCAATGCGTCAAACCTTTGAAAGAGACCTACCTAAACTTATTACCTACTTATCCTTACTAGTTACTTATTTCTAGATTTTACGGTGGTAAAACTCTTTGTGATTCCACTCCGAATGCACCACCGCGACACCCATTTCTGCCTTATAACAACAGTGTTGTGTGCTGCTGCGTTCTGATCTGAAGGCAGATGTACTTATACGAGGCGTTCTGACTTACTCCTCAGGGGTAGCAACGCATCTGTGGCTAACCTCCTATGCATTGCCACCCCTGATATACCCCTATTCAGTTTTACCAGTAAGACTTTGATCTTATATGGTGTCATGTGTAAGTAAGATGTCCCTGAACGCCAGTGGCCACTTACTTAGGTACATCAGGTGGACTGCATGCTCGTTTTCTAAGTCCATATTATAAAAAACTTCACTTATAGTAAAATGTAATAACATAGACTGCTGCACAATTACCCATTGCTTGAAATATCGACCATAAACCTATAGTTGAATAACATAACGCTGGGCCAGAGAAATTACATTGCTGTTGGTAGTTTGGAATTCAGTTTTGGTCCAACCAATATAGCTAAGTGAATGAGGATGCCTGCGCCACGGAACTTCGTCCGATATTCACTTATTGCAATATATTGAATCTAGTATTGTCTAGTCTAAATGTTGGTCTGATGGCCTTACGTTGACATTTTTAATAAGTTGCTCATTAAAAAAAATGTTTACGTCCCGTTCATAAGTGTAGTTTTACACGTATTTCATGTTTTAAACCAATGAACTATAAAATATCTACATGTTATATAGTCATCGGTATGAACTTCGAATTCACGTGGAACAAGATAAGATGTACAAAGAAATATAAGATAAAAAACATACCCGCTAATAACTTAGCGGGTATGTTTTTATCTCGCCGTATCTTCTCAGTTAAGGTCGAGTTCCAATCCGGTGGTAGTGTAAGAAATACAATATATTTCTTATAAGTGACACTTCGTTAATTTCTCCCTAGGCCTAAAAAAAGATATTTCTTTTCCATCCTAAAAAAAGATTTTTCTTTTCTTTAAATCCAAATCTAACTGATAGTCATATCCATATAAAGTGACCAATAACATTAAAAAATATTGAATTTATACAGATACGTATTAAGGTTTATCTACATGTATTAAGTACACAATTATAGTGCGTGTCAGACGCGTGCCGTGTCAGACAAAATAGTATTTTATGATACAATGTATATTAACGTATTTATATCTACCATAACACAGCTGCACAGACAGCTGCCAACATATTGGATAAAACGCTCCCTACACTTATAAACCCACAGTAGGATTTTCTCCTGTGTCGTGGGTGCCATGGACAAACAAAGACGAATACACAAACACCCAGACCCAGAACAGAAATCAAAACTTATAATTCTGATGTCTGTCTGGCCGGGGACCGAACCCGGGACCCACTGCGTGTCAGACCGGTATAGCGACCGCTCCACCAGGTCTGTCGTCGTCAAATGAGGCCTCAGTGGAAATTGTCAAACGCCTAAACACATGTAAATAAAATCATAAGAAATTAAATTACCCTACTTCGTGTCAAATTTAGACGCATTTGAGCATGCAGTTCACTCTAAGTCTGTACACGTATTAACATTACTACGTGTCCTATGAAAATTACGTTTGCAATCTGTCTATTAAAATCTAGCCGAAAGTTTAATCGTAATATCCGTTCTATTTTTGATCCAACGGCACAGTGCCACGATGCATGCGTGTGTCACCACGCGAAATGGCGTGCTGCACGCGACGCCCGCTAGAGATAGTTCGTGCTCCATCGCGCGATTGTGGTTTAACTACGCGGATTTTGCAATACTTTGTGCCTTTGTGGTCATGGTAGCACATACCAGAAAATCAACCATTCTAACCACAACAACCATCTTACAGCAGAGCTTCTCAAATATGCAGCAATGTGTCTGAAGTTTATCACTACAACATATTTTCAATATGTATTTCAACTTAAAGTATAAAGTTATTAGTCTTTATGAAATATTCAATCAAGTAATGTAATTTCAGAATTTCGGTAAGGGCCCAACAGTATTTATATTCATTCCCGAGATCAGATCTCCGTGTAGCAGTACCACCTATGCGTGCAAGTATAATGGCACGAACTCCGACACGCGAGATGGCGTGCAACACGCACGCGACTAGAGATAGTTCGTGCACTATCGCGCGATAGAAGTTAAACGACGCGCTTCGAAGAAACGCGGATTTTGCGAACTTCTCTGTCCGACCCAGGATAGTTCACATCACGCTATAAAAAATGCTAACGTACGATAAATATGTCAGATCAGAAACTATTATTCGAATAATGTGTTCGTAAATGAGAAATTCTACAAGGAAGACATAAACTTTCTAATCTGAAACTCTTTCATTGTAATAACTTACACTGATGTAAGTTTTTCGATACATCCTCAGTAACTCAAACGTCTTTCGCTAGAAAACTAAATTCCATTGTGTTGCAACTTCGTTTAAACGTTAACACTATTACATAGTAATGACATAACATCAGTGCGAGTTTCTCGAAACATCCTCAGTCACTCGAACATCTAGCGTCTACGAAACTGAATTCCGAGCTGATGCAATTTCTCGATTAGCCGTTTGCCTTAAATAACTCAGCTCGAGTCGAACGCTGAACCGTCAACTGTTGGTATTTGAGTTATTTGCGCAATAACTAAGTTCTTCAGTTCAATACTGAACGGCATTTGAAACACAGAATAGTATTGGAAATATTGCTTAGTTAGTTTCCAGCTGAATTCACGACTTTGCCGTTTAACGATATCTTAGGTATATAGTAATCTATCAAATCAAAAGTAATATATATAATTTAATAATAATATATATAATTTAACAAATATCGATGGATAAATAAGTCTGTCAATATACAAAAAATGGAAAAAAAAGAGAAATAAAATTTGACAAAATTATAAAAAGTTCCAAATTTGAAATGATAAATTTTTGGTTTTCAAACTTAACTGATTTAAGTTAGCACAAATATTTATTAAACTACTCGAAACATTTTATATGATCTCTACTAGAAGACCATACTCGTATTAAACAATATAACCGTGTGACAGAAGCTTACGGGAAATTATCTTAAGGACACAACAGAATGATTAATTGTTCTCAAACTATTATTTACGGAGCGAGTCGGGCCAATGCGATTTATGCGCAAACTGCGCCCCCTGGCGTCTCCTGATGACTCGCGTATTCCGCTTCAGTAGTTCTGAGTTACTTGTTACAGATAATGTACTGTATTTTATCATGTTTCTAGTTGTTCTTGCTGGTGCAAACCGCGAAGTAATTACTGTGAATAGCATTTGCAGACAGTGTTAAATATACATACAAAGACTTTATGTATAAGGCATTTCCTTAATGTTACAACTATTTTACTATTTATAGTACTATATCTACTTAAACTGTATTTACACCCTTGTAAATATTCGATTAGTTGACAGAATTATTAATTTATTCGGATAGACAATCATATTTGAAAATTTTAAAATATAATATTAGAGCACAAAAGCATAATGAATGATGTTCATCATTCATAGGTGTGCTATATAATTAAAGTTGTGGAACGTTATATGGGTCAACTGTATTGGCATCAACGTAAAGCCTATTTTTGCCTTGTAATTCAGCGGAGTTAATGGAGTAACGATAATTAATAGGGTAGGGTAGGGTAGCGTAGGATATCATCCTCGGGAGTAACGTCGCATCCTATGAATTAACATGCTATAAGAATCGAATGCTATTTCAATTAAAACAAACATTTACGGAGCACAACAAACTGAGTGCAATGCAATTTATGTTCAAACAGCGCCTACGAGTGTCGCTCAATGCTTCCGGCTCAGAAGTAAGTCGTTAAACATAATGTACGATATTGTATCACGTCAGATATCTACCGTGTCCTTGCAAACGCGTTGTAAATACAATATATTTTATAACTACTTGCTTTCATTACAATTTGTTACTTGTTACGATGATAAATTAATATAGCTATGCTGATATTCCTGTTAATTGTAGATAAGGTATATGTTGCGAACCAAATCAAGGGTCTTATCGAAGTAACGGCGTTTGCTCATTATATGTACTGAAGATAAGTAACTTCAATGCATATATAGGAAATAAAACCGACATGTTAAAGTATCTATCTATAATTTCGAAATACTAACCTCATGAAATGTAGATTTAACGATTATGGCGAAAAAGAACGGCGAACTTTTTACATTAAAATATGGTGGAATGATCTCAAAAAATACCGAGAGTCAGACTCGCGCACGATGGGTTTAGTATCATGATCGTGTGTAATGTTATAGCGGCAACAGAAATACATCATCCGTGAAAATTTCAACAGTCCAGATATCACGTTCATGAGATACAGATAGATGGACAGACAGCGGAGTCTTCGTAATAGGGTTCCGTTTTTACTCTTTGGGTACGGAACCCTAATAAAATAAGTGTCATAAGTATAATTGAATATCGCTAGTATGTATGTACATGTTATCAAGAATAGACCCCGTGACCATGTGGCTACCACTGACTATTGTTTTATACAGTCCAAATCCACGTTAATCCATAAATCGTGCAAATTGACCGAAGACACTAAAAACGAGAATATAATGCTCCGCCCGCAAACTACGGACTCTGCCAACTTTCCAGCACTAAGTTCTGCCACCTTAAAAATTATGACATGAGCACGGAATAATAACATGGAACTATGTAGCGTTATTATTCATACGTAGAATCTGCCTAATATTACAAGCTATTGTATTGATATGGATTGAGACAAATAGTTTTAAGAACATTTTTAAAGTCACGATTTGATGGATTGATGCCTTTTTCATAACAATGGTTCTTCAAAAGGTACTCGATGTCATAGTTCTCGATCTTCAACGGAACACAACCGGAGTCCTCCGAGCGCGAAGCTCCTTTCCCGTGAAGATAATGGATTTCTTCTTTTCTGGTGAGCATTTACGCTCACCATGCCTTTGCAACCAGGTATTTACAACGGCATATCCTATGCCGTTGTCCTTGCCGGGGTCGCTAGGCCAGATGGTAGGCTATTTCCTGGATTTTGTCCGTTTATCGCCTCCTACGAATCCACGAGTAGAGAGTGGGTAATAAAAAAAAAAGAACATAAACGCTTTCTACACTCATAGCCTCACATTAGGATTTTCTCCTGTGTCGTGGGTGCCATGGACACACATAGACCATTACACGAACACCCAGACCCAGAACAGAATTCTCAACTTATCATTCAGATGTCTGTCAGGCCGGGGATCGAACCCGGGACCCACTGTCAGATCGGTATGGTGAACGCTCCACCACGCGGGTCGTCAATTGGATTGATAGACTTAAAATAGCTTTGAGAATATCTATTCGTAAAACTCCCGGCATGTAGCTTAGTTTTACTTCAAGTGTTAACATATTTAGCGCAATGTTTTACTTCAAGTGTTAACATTTTTTTTTAATATCTTTCGAATGGTAAGTGGCCACTGCTGTCCATGGATAAAATCAACCCCAGGTAGGACAACAGACTTACCGGAGGTCGTCTACGGATGCTTTGCTACCCCTGAGTATTAAGTTGGTACGCCTCGAATAAGTATATCTAACCACACCCTTTAAACCCAGCACTGAACTCTGCTGTTATCAGGTATAAATGGGAGTCGAACCAGGAACCCTTTCCACCATCTTAAAAAGCAATTCCTGAACAATCTGATGTGTGCCTAGTAGAGGTGTATGAACCTCTAGACTATGGCGGCCGATTTTAAAACACTTTAACAACGGAAACGGTATATCGTTTATAAATAATGAATGCCCGTCGTATTTCAACACTAACCGATTCAGGTTGATTTACACAGCCCTGATGTAGCATTAGGTCTGCCGACCACCTAGGGCGTACGAACTTTAGTCCTGTATAATTTGTATTACTTCTATACCCTTACCCTTCTATACCCTGTAGTCCCACTTTTTTCAGCAAGTTTTTTTTTATAGGTAAAGGTAAACGAACCCATCATGATGCGTCTCCAATGGCTCCACACACATATAATAGATATGTATATATATAAGCCTTCCCACAACAGCATGTAGCGCTGCTATGTTCTGATTTGAAGAGCGTGACAATTTGCTTTACGTCTTTCTTCGAAACAGAACAAGGCAGCTACACAGCTACTGTAAGACAGACGTGGTACATGAAACTATGTACGATGGTGTAACTAATAAACTCCTACAGAGATTTGTATCATATTCGAACTGGAATGTGCGCCATCTAGCGATCATTCATTAAATCTTAGACATAGTACGCAAGATGATACGATTGCCAGTCAGTAAGCCCTCGCTTAAAGTTTTATAAGTACATTATGTTTAACATAGATGGCGCTATTCACATATTTGTAACTTTTAAATAAAATAGGGGAAATATACGACCGGATCAAATCAGATGAAATTAAATTATCACAATGAGGAAGATTCATCATGAGGCATCCCGCATCAAGCGTTAGATAAGCCGACAATTTGTTAATAAGGATCTAAATTATTTCGTAGCGTATCCAATTAAATTTTGGTTACCCTCGCGACCCTACTATAATAATGGGCATAAAATTAAATAAGCGGTATTTAGAATTTACAATTTTTAATTACAATATGTTGTTACAATATTTTAGCTTTGAACATACATAATCTATTAGATTTTATTTAGTTTAAGTTTTATTTTTATTTTTTTTATTCTTTTACCTTATCGCCTCCCTGTCACTTATATCTACCGAAATAACTTTAATGAAAATGTTAAGAGTTATACAACAATAAACATATTATTGTATATAAAAATATTTTCTTCCTACTTCTTTTATGAAGTGACGTGCGATTATCAGTATAAAAAGCTTTTAAAAAATTAATGACCACAACGCGGCGGAAGGGTACCGCTTAACTTAGTCAGACTATTTATTCGATTCACTATCTATTTATTTACTAGACTAGATTTAAATCGTTAGGCCTGTGAACATGACGATTATCCAGTCTCCCTATTTTATTTTAGCTAGGTAGGTAGGTAGTCTTATCTAGTCTCTAAACTTAGCGGTACCCCGCCGCGACATTGTAGTACAATTTTAACAAGCAAATGTTATATTTCTATAATTAAAAAAATAGGTGTAACTCGCTCGTATTTAATGGCTCATCTAAAAATATTGACTTTTCAAATTGTTGCGCACATATCTTTAAAGCGTTGGGGGTTTTTTAATCTTAAATTTAATTCACCTGTTTAGGAGCCACGTTTCCACAGACAGACAGACAGACAAACAGACAAACATAGCAGTCAAACTTATAACACCCCTCTTTTTGCGTGGGGGGTTAATGAAATAGGTGAATTTGTAATTGTGCGATTATTCATGCAAAGCACCGATATATAATCGATCCTAATTAGGATTGAAGTTGCAATCCTCTGGGCTCAACCACAGTTGCACGTCTCTCCCTACTACGACCTTCAAATCGGAACACATAAACTTCATACTGCTGTTATAAGGTCGAAATTAGGGGGTTATATAAAGGGGGACAGGTTAAGGTATTTTCCTTCCCAACGCTCACATAAAAACATAAATAAATATACTTTTACTGCCGCCAATGGACATCTGTAAGCAACTTCATACAGAACAGAACAGGGGTTCAACCTTGAAGTCAAGCAGAGATGCTTGCTCCCGAGGACTAAGATGGTCGCCTCATATAAAAGTGAGGCGGCAACCACACCCTTCCACCGAAAAGCAGTAACTACCTAACGCTAGAAATAGATCTGGCAGTTGTACCTCCCCGGTCGAACTATACTAGTTCTATCTTTGGCTACTTGATCAACTGACACAAATCAAGAAAATAACGGAAGTCCACCTACTGAATGAATCAACTGATCGCAAATTGACCGGTGACCGGTTAGTCACCTGCGATCTTCGGTGCCGTGACATCATAACCTGCACATTACATTGTGTAATTTGTTAATCATTTCATAATGTTGTTTATTGTTGGTATTTTTAAACAATATTGTGAAAGTATGATTTAGAAATATGGTGTAATATGAGGCATTCATGTATTTTTTGTACTGTTCATTAGGATGTAACAGGGTTCAAATCTTTGTTCAGAAAGCCTTCGATATTTACATACAGTTAAGAAATGAAATATTAAAGAGTAAGATAAACATTACTACTTAAGGCTAAAGATCAAATCAATTATTTTTATTTATAGTAGGTAGACTATTTATAGAACTTATCATCTTAGAACAGTTCGATGGAAAAAGGCCATATCTATGGCCAGAAATCTCAACATAGGGTTGGTTCGATACAATAATCTGTCCCATCTAAGATTGATTAAAGATGTAGGCAAGCTTGCAATGTGGTAGAACTGGTACCTATGGGTCGACAAGGAAAGTACCACCGCCACACCTACTTCGAGCGTGTAGCAGTTCTTGCGTTTTGGTGAAAGGGTATGGTTGCTCATTAAGTTATTGGATCACTTTCGTGTAAAGCGACCACCTTAATCCAAGGGAGAAGCAATGCAATTAAGATTGACTTCAGACATAACCCCTGTTCGATATGAACTTTTCCTACAGATGTTCATGAGTGGCAGTGACTTACGATCAGATGGACTGCATGCTCGATTGTTACTTCAGTCTTATAAGAAAAAAGTACATGGCCGAGAATAGCTTAATACGAGGTACGCATGCTCGTTTGCTATTATAAAAAACAACGGATCATAATAGAACGTATATAATAAGCGGTAGTTCATCAAATCGCATCATTAGACCCAATCCAAGAGTCACTTATCTCCGAGCCGGGTCGAGTGTGTCCGGTTACAGTCATTGGTCTTACAATTGATACTCACCTCTACAATTTTAAGTCAACGTCTGTCTGTGTGTTGAAAATTAAAGCTAACAAGATTTCGGCTAATCAATTCGAAGATTGCTTTATCCATTTGCCGGTGCTACACTTAAAACACTGTATGATTTCGGCTATTCAACTTGGTGATTAATACTGAATGGATTTGTCCTGGTAAAGTCATAACATTTTAAGCCTGCCTTCTAGAGCGAATGAAAACATCCATCTGATTTTATTAAATCCGCACTGTTTTTGTTCTCTACTTTTATCTATTTTACGATAAGTTTCTCTACTTAAAGGTGGCCTACAAGACGAATCTATAAGTAAATTAATGTCTGTTTGTAATCTGTTATAGCATAAGTTATAGATGTAATGTTTATGTACACGCATGCTGTAGTTTGTTCCCTGCAACACGTCCTAAGAGACCTTATCAATTTAATATTTAATAAATAAAACTCTAATATTATAAACCATTTCATTCATGTAACATTAAATTAATTGATACGCAGGATAACCGACTTTTTAAAGGAAAGAAATTCTTTCTTTGTCATATTTATTTTTACTAGTTGCCCTTCGCAGCGGTCGAAATTCGACCGTAATTAAACCCACATATTTTTTTCTACTACAAATTTTTATACGTATTTTCCTCTGTACATTAATTTTTAAATTATTTTAAAATGTCATTATAGGGAATGAAATTTAATTCATTAAGCTGCATTTAATACTACCTTATTTGACATACACATCTGACATATGACAATGTCAGCAACAAAGTCAGCGTGTAACAAATACGTATACGTGTTTTAGTGTGTGTCAAATGTATGGTAGTGTAATGTTTTATTTATTGATTTAATGTACTCTATAATCATTATCATTGGAAAATATTAGCGTTCTGCACTTCTCCTACATATAAACTATAAGTGTGCCAAATTTCATACTCCGTCCGCGCAATTTTTGTAAAAAGGGGTCCAAAGTATTTACTTCACGTATTAATATAATGATTTTATTTCTTTTTTATATAATCTAGAGACCTACCTGTACTACCTAATGCACCGTGGTACATCCCTAATACACGCGTTTTTCTAACTCAAGTAAACAATAATTAATACAATAAATTTGTATTCATTATTGTTTACTTGAGTTGATTGTGTTATTTCATATGGTACATATTGAATTCTGACACTGATGAGTCTAGCCCCAAGTCTACATAGCGACAGCTCCGTGTACTTAATCTAGTTTATAGTGTGGCACCGCTTGACCTGACCACACGATATCGGGGCATGCATTAAATCAACGCGATTCCCTCGTTCCCGTGTCAATATGATATTTCTACATTTTAATATGTTACGAGTACTCACGGTGTGCGGTTTTTGAATTTCTTTTTGCCCATACTTCGACCCAGTTACAGTTTCGCCGTGACCACGATCCATGTAACTAGATCAAAATATCAGCAAAAAAAAGTCAAAAACCGCATATCGTGAATACCCGTACATATTAAAATGTATCAATTCCGCGATAATATTAGTCTAAAATCGTGTGATATTTGTACTGTAGAACTAGTGTGTAGGTAACTGCTATTTAGTTTAAGGTGTGTTATATCAAATAACGTCTATGGCGTATCTCATAACTACTATATCATCATCAGCAGGTGGTAGAACTCTTTGTGGTTCGACTCCGGAAGCACCACCGCCACACCTATTTCTGCCTAATAATAGCAGTGTTAAGCACTTCTGTGTTCTGGTCTGTGGTAAGGGAGACATACTTTTCCGAGGCATTCCATCTTAGTCCTCAGGGGTAGCAACGCATCTGTGGCTAACCTTAGGTGCGACGTTGATCTTATCTAGGGTTGATTACAGATGTCCATGGGCGGCATTGGCCACTTACCATCAGGTGGGCTGCTAGCTTGTTTGCTATTTCCATACTATAAAAAAAAGCCATTAAACTTTTATTTCAATATTATTTCAGTATCTTCTTACAGAACTTCTCTCAGAACGAGAAATTATGAGTTTCACTTACGCCGTAGTCTGATTCCTATGTATTATCAATATGTTGATTGCCAGATGTTGACATTTAGCTTAAACCAGTGGTTTTAGAAGCATGAAAAGAAATAAAATGTGCAGCGGATTTCCTTGTATAACATCGAAAATATTTTTTTCTTTTTAATAAAATCAATCTATCAGGTACTATAGCCATACCTATTTATGGTGTGAAGCAGTTCTGCGTTTCGGTTGGGGAAGAGCGTGAATCCCGACTCACATATGATGCGACCATCGTAATTCTCAGGAGTGGCAGCGGTAACGATGTGATCAGCTTCAGACTTCAGGTAGAAGCCCTGTTCTATATAAAGTTTGTTACAGATGTCCCTGGGTGGCTGTGACTGCTTACGATCAGATGGGTTGCATGTTTCTTGAATCTCAATAAAAGAAGGTTGTTTAAAATTATAAGTATCACCTGAAAATAATTAGCATATTCTAATCTACTCTACAGTGCAGCATCACATCTCTGATTAAATCTAGGCTACGATTTCTCTTGAATTCACGTTTGCTTCCATTTCTATAAAAAAAACGATCAATCCTCTTTAATTTGTACTACAGAATCCTTGGTATTTATGAATCACGCATATTCAGAGGCAAAGCATAAGCATATAATAAAACAAAGCTACGACCGCCATGGTTACTATAGCGATGCATTATTCAATTACGCTGATAACACTTAAGGAGATTACCACTAATAAAATTGTAATGTCTTATTTCCGAGACGCGTGGGCACTCGACACCAGTGCCGGTGCGAATGTTTCTAGATAATACTCGGTATCAATGGAATAGAAGAGAATGATAGAGATCGCTGTGACTCAGTAAGTTCCACTTCTGAGCACAGAGAAGTGGACTGGGGTATAGATAATGAACTTAATTAGCTTATTAGAAGAAGGTACGAGTTATAGACCCGTGTCTTTTTCATCAAAACATGGATAAGAAATATGACGAGGACGAACGACGACTGCTGTCCTAAAATAACAACACCGACGGCTTTATCTACGGAAACAGAAGCGCGCATAAAATGTAGCCGCTAACGGTCGCCCATCCAACTCTCAACCATACCCGATATTGCTTAATTTTATAGATTGATTTTACTTTAATTTAATAGTAAGATTTTAATTGCGATAATGAATGTGTTATATTGAACCTCACTCTTACATGTTAACTTATCATTGAATCCTTTCCCTAACTTTACACCCATTTTATACTTATTAAGTTCAATTATACTCTAATAAACATAAAGCCCATTTTACTAAGCATTAAATGAGTTTTTATTGATGAATGAAAATGCCGTGCATTTAGGTGACATTATGGGTGCAGCTAAGGGAAGCGCACCCCTATGCAGAGTCGCAGGGGTTTTCCCGCTTTAATTAAAATTTATTAGAATGTACACAACCACATCAGGAATTTATAGGTCCGTATACTCAAAGAATTTGTGGATACCTACCCCTTAGACTAAACAAGTATAGTTGGTAGAACGTAAAATCTTTAAACGCAGAGAACATTAAATTGAAACAAATAACAAATTATGCAAATTAAAAGGTCCTTAATGTGAAAAACTTCGTGTAAATTATTTTTATTTGCGAGAGTTTGAGCTCGCAACCCAAGCTCTATCTCTACTCTCTACCTACCTACGTATCTACCATACATAAACTTTGATAGAAAGCTGAAACGGGCTCAAAATGAATATTATATTTGAAAAAGAAAAACACCAAAATAATAACAGGCTGCATTCAGTAACTAGCGTTATGCATATGATTACGAACAACCGTCATATATTCAGTTTGGAAAGTTTATTAGAATGAGGTGATAACTCTAAATCTAACTACATATAAAAGTTCACATACGTACATACATGCTCGTACAGTCAATTCAAATATATATTAGTTCTTAATTTAAAAAATATTTATATAAGAAGTCCCAAAATCACAGAGGATATAGTTAATCTACGGAGCGAGGTAGATAATCTAACTCGCGAAATGGATGACACATTTAGAGCGTAATTCAGACAATAAGCCGAAACCTTCAACCCACCGCTGCCGGCGTGTGTCCAAAAATGTACATTAGCATTTTATTTCCTTTACACATTAAAACTGCGTGCTATATTTTTATGTGGTCTATTAAAAATATTCAAGTACATTCACCTGCAAAAATCTGGTCATAACGTAATCGGAATAATCAATAACACTGACATAAAATTAGTCGGTACATAGTGTTAGTGTTGTGTTTAGATACCAATTATTTTTTATTGTATGAAATACGGTTAATATATTTTGAACTTTAAAAAAAAAATCTTTACTTTGGAATATTCCTCAAACATGGACAAAATTTTAGGTTTTTAAATTGATTTCTCATATATCTAACACAGATGTATTTTGTGATTACAATTTCAAATACATACATAATTTACATGTTCATAATTTTTATTTTCTTAAGAGTATAAAAAAATTAATTTCAATAAAAAATTCGTTTGATACCTACATAGTCCAGAAGTCGTCGCTGATGCCTTTTTCAGAATTTAGTGTTCCTCAATAGAAATTCATCAGATCTGATACTGAATAATTGATGTATGTATTTTGTTTTTAATATTTGGTATTTGAAATACAAATCATGAAAATGCAGTATTTTGTACTTTATATTTGAAATACACCAAATATTGTAATTAAGGCAAAGCATTTATTTTGCAAAACTAAGTATATAAGTATTAGATAACAGTTGTGTAACAGGATGAGTAAGGTTATGAAATTTTCATTTATCTTTTCAATATAATATCTCAACAATAACAAAATAATTATTGGACGCTGATAAGCTAATTGTATAACGCCTTTATGAGGAAACAGTAAATATCTACCTATATATTTTTAGTACCTATGTAATAAGTATTATATCAGGAACAGCTACATTACGAAGAAATAAATATCTTTATTTCCATATCTTCACATAATCTATTGATTTCAAATTAATACATTCTAGGGAGTCGACCACTAAAGAATCTTCATATTTTTAGATACTTATCGCTACTTTACCGCGGTTATATTAATTGTTAGGGAGACCATACGCATGCGCTTGTGTTACCGGCCACCCCTAGCAATACGCAATTACACGTTTGTCTTTCAAATTGAACGGACGAAAAAATTCCCTGTCGGATACCCCAGGATCTGTTGAACGGTTAAGTGTTGGAGTTTAATAAACTGTTTAATTAAGACTAAGTCAGATCGAAAGGGAGCAGTGTCGTGCGCGCGCGCGTCCCGACACCATGCTGACAATCGCGCTCATTCTCCTCACGAGTGTCACAGTCAAAGCCAGAGCATTCAACATAACTCATCTCATAATTCCCGAAGTTGTCCCACCTGGACAAGAAGAAGTCGTCGTCGAGTGTCGATACGATGCTAACTTCACGCTTCTTAGCTGGTTTAGAGGGCCCACCGAATTCTTCCGATATAAACCTGGAGCTGCGCCGAGTACCCGCTCCTTTCCAATCCTTGGCGTTGGAAGAATCGAGCTGATTGCGTGTGGACCGACCGCTTGCCGGCTCAAGCTGGGAGGACTGACCGAAGAAGCTTCCGGATTGTACAGGTGTGACATCGAGAGAGACATACCGCCGCACCTGTTCGAAACTCGAGCCAAGCACATGGAAGTCCATGGACACGAGCACAGGCGGCCGTTGCTGCAAGGACTAGCCCCTGAGTACGGCGAGGGTGACGAGATGCAGGCGTACTGTCGAGGTGCTTCGGACGCCGAGCTGCGCTGGTATGTCAATGGCCGGGAAATCGAAGAGTTACGTGGTTCCCCAGTTTTCAAGAGGACGAGCTCGAGGCTTATTTACGGTGGAGTGCCACCAACAGTGACAGTACAGTGCGCGGAATTTAGACTCGGAAGGCTGTTGGGTTCTAATCATGAAAAGGCGAGGTGGAAAAATGGCCATAAAGACGAAGTCCCGCAGGAGCAAAGAAGTGCATCGGTTATGTTAAAAATTCATTTAGGGTTTCTGTATTCTTTGTTAAATTTGTATTTGTTTATTAATTAAATAATTAAAGTTATTTATGTTGTGGAATAATACCTGAAAGAAAAGATATACCTAACCGTGCAGGTCAATCCATAAATCTCAAAATCTAAGTGGAAGTTGATCGTTTTTTATTAAAGACATGTGTTTTGAAAACTCTGTGACATTAAATAATTACAAGATTTGTGATTATTGCTGTGTTTTTAAAATAGATAGAGAAGATTGTGTAGTAGTTTTTGATGAAATAGATCATATAAAGTAAAAAAAATAAGGAAATTATAGTAGACTATTTGACTGCAACCCTTTTTCGTCAACTGCTGCAACACTGTTGGGCACAGATGTGTTCCCACTATTAACAAAGGTCCGGAGCATACACCACCACTCAGTTCTAATGCAGATTGAATAGCTGTTTTTATACTTTACTAGCTGAGCTCGCGGTTTCACCCGCGTTT
>MOOZ01003355.1:224483-237384 GCA_002930495.1 Cecropterus lyciades
GGTGTTAGATAGCCCATCTATCGAGGAAGGCTATAGGCTATATATCATCGTCGAAACTTACGCGGGTGAATCCGCGGGGCGCAGCTATTTGTTGATAAATGACCTTCTAGAGGTGAAAAAACACAGACTTGTTTTAATGCGTGTCTGAAATATGTGTTACATTTCTTTCGCTAAGTGTTATAACTTATTATTTTTTTTATTACTTGTCCACTTCAACTTGTTAATATTTACCCATGACCCTAAAATGCATCCCGTACAATGCCATGAACCCCCAGTATCGGTTCTCCAGGTGCGCATGGCGGCCGGCGGAGCGCTGGCGATAGCGCACGAGCGCGTGTCGGAGGGCGGCGAGAGCGTGGCGTGGGGCGGCGCGGGCGTGCAGGGCGTGGCGCTGGCGCGGCTGCAGCAGCTCGCGCGCGACTCGCACAAGTACCGCGCCAAGCGGGACCGCAAGCTGCAGCGGGCCACCTTCCGGGATATACTCAAGTATTTCGAGGTCAGCGCTGGATTGAATTGTATCTCGGTTTGATCGTCGGTTAGCTGAGAACACTGAGTGATGATTTTTAAATTTCTGGTCTAAATGCTAATATACCATGTACCACTTATAACATTGAAATATTCCTAGTGTAGGACTATGAGTGTAATAAATTTTATTTCAAGCTTAGTAGTCAAGAATTTCTTGGGCAATTGTAGGAATGTTCCATAGATCATAGATCCTATCACTCCTACGAAGTCCTAAGAAGTCAAAAAATATTGGGAGAATATATTCAGATGTCAGTAGTTAAATACAGTGCTATGTGCTGTCTGTTTCGAATAGCATCACTTCTTCTCTTCCCGTGGATGTCGTAGAAGATGACAAACGTAGTAAATACTAGAGAAATCTCCGTTAGGGACGCCTGTATCCAGCAGTGAGTCTCAAAAAGTTAATGAATAAATAGATGGACTTAAGTACTGAAGGTCTGCGTACCGGCGTTGTCACACCGGTACCGGTCTGTCGCGTGGTGGGTTCCATTATCGGTTAAACGGATATCTCTATGATAAATTACTCTCCGCCTAGTTCATTTTGTGTTTTATTTTTATAATAAAAGGAGAGAGGCATTGTTAAATATTGACAACCTCAATATCTCGTATTGGAATATATTTCCAGGTTAGTGGTTGAATACTGTGTCAGGTGTGTTGTTTCGTATAGCATCACTTCCCGTACTTTCGGGTAGTCATGATCATCGTAGATCTCTATGCTTCTAGATTTAATATCGGTAGAAAAACAGGACTGCGTATAAAAATGTATCAATTCCGTTTATAAAACATCGCTTTCGTTACCAGGAAGACAATGTACCGTCGTTCCGCGTAAAAAAGAGGAACCACGTATTAAAATAAACATAAACCACTCCACACTAGGATTTTCTCCTGTGTCGTGGGTTTCATAGACACACAAAGACGAATACACACGCCTAGACCCAGAACAGAAATCTAAACTCTGATCGTACCCGGGACCCACCGGACCCGGGACGTACGGTGACCGCTCCGCTACGTGTCAATATGTAACAATTCCCCTCGTAAAACATGTGTTTCGCTGCTAGGAGGGCGACGTGCCGTCCCTCCGCGTGCGCGTGGGCGCGGAGGTGGTGGAGTGCGACACGTGGGTGTCGCGCGCGGCGTACGGCGCGCTGGCCGCCGCGCTGGGCGCCGGCCTGCAGCCGCTGGCGCCGCACTCGGCGCCGCTGCGCGCCGCGCTCGGCCTGCCCGACGTGCTGCCGCTCTCCGCGCCAATCCACAAGCTGAACAAGCTGCAACGGGTTAGTCTACGACTCGCTCGTGTATGACGCGACTGTCATTAATTGATTCGATACTACTTGATAAATTGTTAACGAGCTGAATTGGCCGCGACGGGTAAGAGTCCGATTGGACCGCGTTGAGTCCGACCGATGTGTTGCCACTCTCTACGCCTGTGCACGACCTGCAACAGGTAAGTCTTAGCACTAGTTGATAAATGATAACTTGCAACAAATGTGTTCATTTCAAATATAGATGTTTATATACCGACAACAAACAAAACAAAAACAATTAAAATGTTTAAATTTAATGTCTAAATTTAATTAATACTCTTCATGGATTAACTTTTTTCAGTGATTTTCTTGCCCAATTTTACCCAAAATTAATTACTTTATTTCCTTTCTAACTTTAACTACTTTAGTGATCACAATTTTCAACAGTTGATTATTTTTATTTGCTAAATTTCGAACAACAACTAATTATAATAATTGTATTTATCAAGCAGTAAATAACGTTACTGTATTTCCAAAATCGTTTAACTTTAATCCTTCAATAGTCATTCAACGTAGTTAATTCAAGTCATAAATTAACGTAAACGTTAACATTTCCAGCATCTGCAGAACACGGCGGCGTGCAAGGCTCGCACCGTCGCCCGCAACAAGAACCGCGACAAGCGCTCCGCCGCGCTCGCGCTCTAGCGACACTCGCCACTCCGCGACACCCGCGACACGAGATACACCTGACACGAAGCAGCGGCGACATTACCTCACATTTGGCATCGCATTTGTAACCGACCTCGGCGAAATTCAACATATACAGACGTTTTTTATCCCATTTGAGAAATATTCTTGTTAAACGCATATTTCCGCATTACCATACTCTAACACTTTGTAGGACTGTCCTGTTTGAAAGTGATCATTGCTTTCGAGATTGGTCCATGGGCTGTGCAATGTGTGCCTTAAAAGCCGCTGACTTAATGAAATCTCAAATAAGACTAACCAAATTTATGTTTGTTTAATGCATTCGTACAATAATAGTAGTCCGTCCGACGACTATACCGTTTCGTTTACATACAATTTTGTAACACGCCGCTGTTTCGTGATACTTGGGCATAGATTATTCGATTGGACCACAATAAAGTCGCTTCGAACGACGCTAAATCTTCATGATCGCCTCAGAATGGACGGTTCCGATGTGACATTCGTTTTTTTACCAAAGAAATTTCCGATTGAACCACGTTGGAAGTAGTCGAGAGTTGGAGCCGCCCCACATTGACGCCTGCACACCTACATATCTACGCAGTCGCGGCGACACTATACCTTGCCTGACCGATATTTTACTTTAGATATTTCTAGTGGATAGTTATTTTTTTCAGCGCAAAGGCCTGTCGCCTCGACTGCCTTTTTCATATTTTGATAAATTAAATGAATTATACACTTAATAATGACATGTCATTCATCATTATTTACTTTGTACTTGAGTATTTTGTAACATTAGTTTGTTTTGTTGATTTTTATATTATTCATTGTCATTATATTGCGCTAAGTTGTCTTGCTCCTAAACTTGATATGCAATTACCTTCATTGATGTGTTCTTATACGTGATCTTACTGCCATTAGTTATTCTAATTATTGCAACAAAAACAGATTTATATTTATTTATTGTAATATTAAATTTGACAGCTATTTAATTATACTGTTGACCAATTTTAATTGTATATTCTAAATACACAAAACTTCATCAAGTTTGGAGTAAGGAAATTCATTATATTTTAACGGTTGATGTAATAAAAATATATCATAAGTTTTGTACTGTATGCAACCCTTGTATAAGTTCCCCGAAACACTTCAGTGCAATCCTTATTTTTAAAGTTCTCTGTAAATATTATTTTGAATTGTGATCGTCTGCGGCCGAACTGTTTGTACATTAACTAGGCTAGTTCACGGAACATTGAAATAATATTTATTACGAGGACAATCTTGGTTTTATTTTTACTATCCCCACATATTTTACAACTATAAGTTATTTAACCTTTTAACCGGTCAACTTTATATCACTTGTCGTGCCCCCAGCGCCCAGCATAGTCAATCGAAACATAAAGTACCTACACCAAAGAGGTGTAGGAGAAAAACACTTAACATTTTCAAGGTCGATATTTCGTTCATCGATATCGTAATAATGATATCTACGTGAGTAATTAACTAACATCTAGGTAAATACTACTTACCCTACAAAATTATAAAACATTTTAAGGCTTGTAGTAGTATAACAAGAATTTTTTGAAGATATGAATGATTTATTAATTAGTATTTCAGCTATTGTCAACTGCTACAATTAAATGAATCCAAATATAAACTTCGTCATTCTTTTTCTCAATAAAAAGTAATAAGTTAATTCGTAAATTCATCTTTATCCCAGCAACAACAACAGGTAACAACAAAAATGTATTATAATAAATTTCAATTCCAATATTTATCCATAACTAAATATAAAATTACGTGTAAAAAGCACAACACTTGAAAAAATTCTAGATTCTATGTCTCTGCCTCATGTCGCACTTTGGCGACATGGGCGTTGCACATCAATGCAATTTCCTAAAATTACGCTCCTAATTCATCTAACTTTGAATATTAATTTTAGTATTTCTAATTTAAAGTGTTGTAAATTGTTTAAGATTGCTTAAATAACTAATTACCTATTTAAAAAATGTTTTCAATATGATACAGCGTATTTAAATAACAAAACCAAATTAAACGACCATTATGGTATTTAGTCGCATATATGCGACTCAGGCGAAATGAGCCCGAAAATGTTTATCCCATAAATGCGACATAAGCGGTTAAAGGGTTAAGTAAGAAAGCATGCGGCGTAGTAGCCGAATCTAGATTAGGAAAATTATTTATAGCTCCTGACTACGTCATTAACGATAAACTAATGTTTGAGAGTTGCATATTTTAAACGATCGTTCAAAATAGTTTCTTCTTAATATAGCTCCCTAATACTTCGAAAAGAGAGGATTTATTCTTTTCGCTTCACCAGCCCAGTCCGCGTAAGTAATATGTTTCGCAAACTGTCTTTCCACACTACAAGAATCAACAACAAAAAGAGCCAGGATAAAATAAAAAAAAGCTTAATAAACGCATCGCTAGCTTTATTTTCGGATATGGTGATAAATCCATACATTCATTCGCGAGCTGCGAATATAGATACACAACAACGAATACATTAATGTAACTTACACACTAAACAGTCACTCCCAGACCACACTCCTGCGCGTACCGCTATGACTAGACTTAAAACAACTATTGCATCTATAAAGGAAGGGAGCAGTAATAAAAATATTTAAAAAACGATTTGGTATAAATCTAAACAGTAAATTAAACTACAGACTAAAACAACCTTACACAAAGTAATCTTCCATAGATATAGGGAAAAACATACCCCTAGTGGACTTTACTGTAACTTATGCGTCTCATTGTGAAGTTTTTTCCATGCTCTTTAGATTGGTATTGCTCTTTAGATTGATTACAAATAAACATTATTTTTCTATAACTAACATACAAGTGAGAAATTAAGATAAGATTAAATTTACAAAAGTTAAAATTGAAGTGTGAATAAATAAATTTTAAGCGACAGAAGTGCAGTCTACAATGTTCGTTGCACAGTTAAAACATCTAATAGTAGAACAAATCAATAGATCCTACCGAGACAAGCTTCGTATAAAAGATAAGCTCGAACACATCGGACGACCCTGTGGCTCAGAATCTTATAGCTAAACAACGTGATTTGTTTTACGTACTAAAAAAGTTATGTAAATAAGATATATAATACGTATTTATCTATAAATTACGTATATAAATGTAAATTCATTTTTCGCCCAATTTTTCACAAAGATTTATGGTAGAATTTCAAACCGATGAACGTAGTTTATAACAAATTCAAATACAATCCCGTAGCTCTTCTCAGTGCTATCGCTATTATGACTATCAATCAATAAATGGTTCATTATTACTTTAGTATGAGTAAAGTAAATAAACTAACCATTTCTTATGCAATAGTAAAAAATCTAAATGCTTAATAAGACTTTTCCTGACATAAAAATCCTTGTATTTATATAAATATGCAGGCCACTAATATTATAAATTTTAGCCACATAAACCCTACGCGTTACGATACATCGCTTTGTAACAAGAATACATATGGGTTAAAACTAGGGTTGTAACGGAACGTCACCTCCGCCTCCGTTACTGCGGAACTTCCGTAAAAAATCGAACCTCCGCTTCCGCATTCGCCTCCGCAATTTTTTTGCGGAGTTATGACGGATGTTTATTTACGTTGATATTGACGTACAACGCGCAAGGAGGGACGCTAGGCGACGCGGCCGCTCAGCTACATGTTGCAACTAGATGAATTTCTTCATTGTGATAGAGATATAGGTAATATTAAATATAAAGCTTTTTCTCCAATATTTCGCACTTACTTATCGACACCATCAAGGTCAATGCTAAGTGAACAATTATTTAGTGACAGCCGGCACGGAAGATGACAAATCCGCAAAGCTGTTGTTCGTGAATATAATTTTCCTCTTAATTTTGCTAATTAGTAATTATTTATTTTTTATGAGCACTGTACTATATAAAGTTTATCTCCGCCTCCGTTAACCTCCGCATCCGCGGAGGTGTACCTCTTAAATTCCAATCCGCCTCCGCTAAGATGGCCTCCGTTACGACCCTAGTTAAAACCAAATTATTAGTACAGGCGAAACACTTTTCACGTAACAAAATGGATATTATTCAATCCTGTCAATCAGTGATTCTCAGCCACAGCGCGTCCACAAGATACCAGAGACACTGATTACATTCATTATAACACCTATTTACGTTAACATCTATTAAATTGTGAATATGTAGACATTTATACGGCGAACAGTACTCGACGACTTCCACTCATCGCCACTCGAGTAGCGTTCACGTTGACACAACATCGATTCAAAAAATCTTCAAATGACCTGCGACAGGCAATTTTATATTATCAAAACCCCTTTTTATGTGTATAAATTACTCATAATGTGTTACGTTCTGTTAATAGTGTGTTTTATATATTTCAAAAACTGCTTCTACCATATGTATAACGAGGCAAATATAACATTATTATTTCATGAAATAAAATGACTTAAAATTGAAACAATACTATAAATTCAAGTGGTCCAAACGCTTATAGAATATATTATTTAATGATAAATCCGATATCCACTTCAAAAATTACCGTCCACCATATTGTGAAATTTTAATGCTATCACAGGTCATCTAAAGATAATAATTACAATAAATCTAGTGCAATTCCAATACAATAGAGAAAATATCAGTAGACTCCTTAATAAACTCACAAAACTATTTCGAATGCGATACAATTTTTCTACTTAATAATAAAGGCATTTCGACGGTTGATGTTCAAATACAGTATAAATAATAGACTATGTTCGAATCTGTGTAGGCACTGTCGGGCAACTCTGGGAGTTACACTCATATGAACGATGCATTCAGGAATTCTGAATTTGATTTTCAAAGTTTAAACTTCACATGAGTTTAAATACGTACAACTAAACAGTAAGGCCCCTGCCTCGAATCTTGCGGGCAACGGGGATAATAAAGGTATCGGGACGTCTTTAACGAGTAATTAAAAACTTGATAGAATTCCCCAATGCATCATTTATTGTTCTGCAAATTTAAGTATACAATTTTATTTTCACAATAACCTGCAAAGTTTTGGATTTTATTTTATATTCAAAAAGTTACTGTTAAAATCTTTTTTGTCAAACTAAGCAATATCATGAGTTTGTCCGTGCTTTGCTGAGATAAATTTTTTTCACTTCAACAATTTCAAATGTGTTAACATTAAGTCGTTCACTGAATGCATCTCCCGCATTTTGCATAACCGAATTAATTCATCGTACTGGCTTGTTTAAATTGGGACGGTTACCGAAAGTTTCGCCCGAATTCACTTCAACCGGTCCCTTCTTATCGTGATTCCCGATGAGCAAGCAGTTATAACCGAATACAATCGACCGTAACGAGTTTTACATTAGGTCGGTCATCGCAATCCGGCTGCATTTGAAAACGGCTACAGAATGCCGTTCACAGTGATCGGAACCGAATTTATTTGCAGCCGAATTCGACCAAACCGACCTACACTTACATTACATTACTTACCGCTTTTAAGATTTCAATTATATTTAAGTTTCGAAATGCATATATTATAAATAAAGGGTTTGAACAAGTTTAACATAATAGGACTATCTTGTTATTCAAACAGAAATCCCAGCACACTTTCGAGACAAATCATTAGACAAAATTCCTTTAATGGATAGGAAAAGACTACTAATTCTAATCATCAACAGAAGTGTCTAGTCTGATTTGTCCCATTATGAGCATGCTAGGCCTGTGGTACTTTCAAAAATGATACAAAAATATAGAAATTGAGCAACAGCGGAAAGATTCGAAACTATTCAAACATAACAATAAAGTTTACGAATTACATAGGATGTTAGTCCTAGTGACACGATACTATTGTCGATAAGTAATTACATATTATATTAATGTTAAGTCTCTACGAATAATTTACAAATGGACAGTATCATAGTTAACGAATATCGATCACAACATCGAATAAGGCTAACGTCTTAAAACACAACCGGATATTTCCACCAAATAATGTAACAACAAGAGGTAAAGTGTTAAGGCAACAACGAAGGCAGTATGTCTCAGCGTTTTTATTATCAAATACAAAAATATATACCGGCGATCGATTGTACGTTGTATTTTAAGGCATTCATAATTACAGTACAATAATATTATAGACACGTAATACACCTATTAGTTTCACATCTAAAACGACTAATTGCAAGTGAATTTATTTATAATAAAAAATATCGTAATCACTTTAGATCAATACTACCGAGTTAAATTATTAATAAATGTCACATCCATTAAAGATTTTTTTCGGTCTAAAAATACCAAATGGTATACATTTTCACTTAATATTATCATATAATCGAAAAGATGTCAATACATACATCTACAGGGTTACGTACATCTATCTACACACGAAAGTGACAGACATTATGAAATTATTCCTAAAAATATATCTAAACATAGATTTAAATCAATAGATACGGTGTATCGTCCTGCAATAGTATTAAAAATTTCACAATAAATAAATGAGCCTGCTCACTAAATTCAAATAAAGTCAATAATATATATCGCAGTTACAATATTACAAAGCTCAGGAAATTATATATTGATTTTTAATTTAACATCTGCTCGAATAATAGTGTCGAACAATAATCAGTAAGATGCTTCACAGGGTACATCTATTGATTCAAATTTAAGTTCATGATTTCAGCTGAACAACTGTCAAAATTGACGAATGCTCCTTTATTTTTTGACAAAAATCGATGAAAATGTGATATCGTAAAACGAAATTCGTACGTATTATTAATGTGGACATATATAATTTTAACTTTTGTTTATTAATACGTAATACCTTTAATTTATTAAAAAAATGGCATATCTTGCTACAAACGTAAAGACGTCATATTAACATGTTTTCTACAATCGATGTATCTGAACTTTCAATATTTAACTATTAAAAAATGAAAGAATATTAATAACAAAAAGTACAAACATAATGACTCGGGTTAATATTAAAGTGTGTAAAACAAAAATGGATATATACGAAATTGTTAAATAACGCAACGTTCAACTATTGTATATACTATGAAAAGAATTATAATGTTATAATGAAATCTTAATTTAAAGCAACTCCATATATATTACGTATCTTAAGTATTTATTTACATGTTTTTCCTTTGGTATAACGTCCGTCATCTAAGCGGACGATACTTGGCATATATATAATATGTGAAATTAACTAATCACATAAGATTTAATAATGTCTTAGGCCAAAAGGTATGTATGGTAACACAAATTATTCTACGTCTATTTTAATAACTACTGATTATATTACATTTCAAAGTCAGCGAATTTTAAGTGCTTGAAATTTTCACGTGGCTAAAAAAGGTTTATGATAATATAACGTATTCTAACGTTACGTATTCGTATATAAAAATGCGTATGCAATACATACAAAGCATGCGTACATACAAGCAAGCAAATGTCATTTTCATAGATTTAATTATAATATTTTCACATGGTTTCAAAAGCTAAACATTCATAGATTCAAAGTGTTATTCGTATTCGTATGCATAGAAATGTGTATTCGTAAATCACATTTCCTTCTTTTCACAAGGTTGTTTATATAATCATGATACATATTATGTGCTGATACAACAACATACAAAGACACGACAAATACATTTATATACAGAGTTATGAAGCATATATTATATTGCACGATTGGGGCCTGTTTTGATTATGGAATGAATAACATATAAATTATATTTGACGCAATACTTACAAAGTCATTTGCCTCCTACTTACTTTACGGTTATTTATAATCATTGCACGGGAAATAATAAATAATACGGATAGACTCATATGTAACGAATACTTGTACTGACACTCATCGAAGTGCTTTTCGTACAAAGAAAATTTGTCCACATACAATTTTCTAGTCTAATATTTAAAACTTTGACACAGATTTCTATTTATATCTCAACGAAAATATTCTACTACAAGTTAATCAAACAGCAAAGATTTCAAAATGCCTAATCAGACAGCTAACAAAATTCACCCAAACAATAAATCGAACATCATTATAATTTTCATTCGAAGCCCGCAACTACCAAAGCTTAGTTTATTTGACCACTGAGAACGAAACTTATGCCATATCCGTATATATGTATATATAAAGCCACAATGCGTATTTACAGCGAAATAACTATTATACTGTTTCTATTTTACTGTTTCAATGTTTTTTATTTCTAATATCTAATAAAATCTGAATGAAAGAAATGAAAAGGCATTTTATTCAAGCTTAATTTAGAAAATATTCACCATCTTGATCTAAGCTATCATTTTGAATACCTACTGATTGTACAAGAACACTAGAGACATCCAAAAATACTTAAATTTATCAATGCTTACTCATGTCTATTTTAAATGTCCGTCACTCACTTTAAAACTATTACGCTAAATGTATGAATACAAAACACTATGTAAAAATCTATAATTTTTGTATTCATACAGTTTCATTTTTGTCATAGATTTTGCTGAAATTGTATGTAAAATACAACATCGCGATTACGAACTCTATATTATATCTTCTATTCATATAATATGAAAACATGTTTGATCCGAAACGGTAAACGTGTATTTCAAATTCCATAAACTCTGATACCTTTTTCAGTTCTAGCAATATGTGGGAACAAAAGGAATTTATTTTTAAAATCCATTACAAAATACGAGTAAATCACTTAAAATGAACGATTATGAATAAAAAATTGTTTTTTTTAATATGATTTCCTTTGAACGATGAGTGCATGATCATTGATAACATTGTTTTGTCATGGATATGTTGGTGATATGTTTTAATTAGTATGCATAAAAAGGTATCAGAGTGTTAACAATATTTACAATAAACAATATTCTACACATCGACATCCTATAACTATAAGGTAAATAAATAATGACTCGAATTAACATTAAAATGAATCCAGTACGCATATGACTAGACGATGGACTGATAAGCACTACACATCAATATTTTAAAAGAGTTCAATATCAGAAGAGGTTTTGGCCACGTTTCACTGTTGCGACCGCTCTCTATATATCTTCGAACATGTCCAATGACGGTAAAGGTGGTAATTGCAAGCAATTAACCTGCAAAAAGAAATGTCTGCTAAAGAAAAATAAAGTTACGCCTCTACACTAATACTACGGTGTGTATATTTGTGTTTATGACATTATAAAAAGAGATTAGATAGATGGATAAATAAGAAAAAAGATAAGAATATGATAACAAAATTAATAGAATTAGACTGGTTAAATGTGAGGTAACATCGCATCACCAGTTTAAACCGTGAACGGTATTTTCATAAGATTAAAATACTAAATGAACGAAACGTCAACCTGATGGTGAGTCTAAGATGGTCGCGTCATAAAAAAGTTACCCGGCAACCACTCCCTACCATGGAAACGCGAGAACTGCTTCAAGCTCAAATGTACACAATCCACCCGATGGGTGACTGAGTGGTGACTGCCACTCATGAAGTCAATCACAGATACCCCCGAGGTCTAAAATGGTGTCGCGTCATATATCGCTTCACTCTCTTCTATCTTACGCAAGAACTGCGTCACTATAGAAATAGATGTGGCGATAATACCTCTCCGCTCAATTTATAGTTGTACTAGCACATGGTACACCAGTGTAGTTATTGTCATGTCGACACAGGAAAGCGAACTCGAAAAAATACTAATTTCATTTATGTACATTAAAATCAATTAATCAACATTAATCTTAGAATAGTTTCACAAATTAGAAATATTATATATTATTTGATTTAAATTTAAATTAGATATAATATATAATTTATATATAATTTCACGACCCACGTGGTGGAGCGATCACCATACCGGTATGACACCCACTGCGTGTCCCGGGTTCGATCCCCGGTCAGACAGACGTCTGAATGATGAGTTTAGATTTCTGTTCTAGGTCTGAGTGTTTGTGTATTCGTCTTTGTGTGTCCATGGCACCCACGACACAGGAGAAAATCATAGTGTAGGGCTATGAGTGTAGAAAGGGTTTACGTTTAATACTTTTGAATTTATAATTCCAACATAAGCTACTAGTAGACTATGCAACGTAAATTAATAAAAAGAAAATGTTTTTGTCGCTGGTGTAAAATTGAATTTGTCGAGATACGACATGTTCGGTTTCCTGCGTCGATATTAAGGTGTCGATCCCAGCGTGTCTAGTGAGCATTACCAAGGTGTTCCTAGTGGACAAGAATACAAAGATAAGCGAGGGTTCTTTAAACCTCCACCCACCATAGACCGGCGCTACTCCTCGAGCTTGGGCCGCTTGGCGTCGGGCGGCTCGTCGTCCTCCTCCTCGTCGTCGTCCGCCCACTCCCACTCCGCCTCCGCCTCGCCGTCCTCCTCCCCGC
>MOOZ01003355.1:243886-254762 GCA_002930495.1 Cecropterus lyciades
TGTGTATTCGTCTTTGTGTGTCCATGGCACCCACGACACAGTATAAAATCCTACTGTGGGGCTATGAGTGTAGAAAGCGTTTATAGTACGCTAGATCACGACGACGAAACTATGTTTCACGCGTATATGAGCGCCGACTTCAGAACTATGTACATTATATGTGCTAAACCAACATATATTTGAATTATGTTTAACTATTTTGTGGCAAGGAAGTCTTATTTTTTGTTAAAAAAAAATTCACGCTTTTTATTGATATACTTATATTTGTACTGATATAATTTCACTAATTTTGCCTTGTAATTATAAATGTTCTGTTGTTAATATAAATACAAATGTTAATTCAACCCTTGCGAAATGTAAAATGTAACCTAAACCTAAATCACAATTTACAATACTGTTATAAATTGTATTAAGGTGAATGAAGGTTAGGTCTAATAATTTATATGAACTAGGCGCACCAGCTGGGCGTGGCAGCGCCCTGCGAGCTCGCTTAATTTTATGTTTTCTTTTATGTTCCAACGTAACCTAATCCATCAAATATAAAACGCTACAGCTCAACTTAATCCTAAGCCAGACACCTAAGCGGTAAGCACCAGATCCGTAACTCGTTTATCATCAGGTTTAAGGAATTGATAGTCCAAATTTTCATCTCATGCATCTGCTTAGCAATCTTATTATATAACAGTTAGCACCAAATTTTCATCTCATATTTCGCCACCAAATGGCCAGCTTCTATGGTTTAGGTTTTAAGTACCCCTGCATCATCATGGTTGAGGAGTTGAAGGTCAAATTTTTCATCTTTTAGTTTTGCCTAGTAACCTTATTACATATCTGTAAGCACCAAATGGCTATCAATATGGTTTAGGCATTTAGTACCCCTGCATCAACAGAGTTAAAGAGTTGGGCGTCGTATATCTCTGCTATATATATATATATATATATATATACGTATTGAACAAACGCGTACATCATTTTATATTTTGTCGTGTCGTGGCATGACGTGACGAGATATGGCATGACGCAACGTGATGTGTCGTGTCAAATAAAAAACTACTATGTTGGTATCCCTTTCAACAAAATTTACTCGTTAACTTTAATCATAATTAAAACCTAAAACGTTCAATGTAAGTAAATTCATGTTAAAATGTTACATTTCTATAATTAAAACATAGATGTAACTCGCTCGAAATTGATGGCTCATCCATATTTATTATTGTTCACTGTTAAATGTTTGTTCACATAACTTTATAGCGATATAATTTTTTTAAACTACATTTGGTTTTGTTTATATATTCGTCTGCATTTGTAAGTGTTTTTAAAGCATAAATCACATCATGTGATGTATATGATGACGTATTTGGTATGAGTTCAATATTTAACATTTCACCTACCAGAGCTTTTATCAATTTGACCGATTTAAGGTAATGGTAATAACTTGGGTTAATTTGACAATTTTAGATTATGCATCCCCACTTTCACCCCCCGATAAATTTTAAATAACTGATCCGGTGCTCATAAAACATGCCTAATTGTAATATACACGGAATTCTCTTTTATTTGATACCCCATTTGAGTATTTTAGACGAAATTCGATTATTCATCCCCACTATCACCCTCATACCTAAGTAAATGCTTGAACCGATACTGACAAAACATATTTAATTTTAATATACACGTCATGCCCTTTCATTTGATAACCCACTTGAGTATATTTGACAGTATTCAATTATTTATCCACACTTTCAGCACAAATTCCTAGTAAATTGGCTTAGCCCACTTTGATGAAACATGTTTAATTATAGCATACTCGTCATGCCCTATTATTTGATACCCCACATCTGTATATTTGACAATATTCGATTATTCCTCCCAACTTTTAACTACCATATCTAGTTACTGGCTGAACCGATTTTGAAAAAATACGTTTATTCGAATATAAACTTCAGTCCCTTTCATTTGAAACCGCACTGGGGTATATTTGATAACATTCAATTTTTCGTCCTTACTTTAACCCCTTATATCTAATAAATGGCTGAGCCAATTTTGATTGAACATGTCTAAGTATAAGTTATTTATTATGTCTTCTCATTTGACACCCCTCGTAAATATTTAACAATATTTGATTTTTCATCACCACTTTCACCCTCAATACCTATTAAATGGCTAAACCGATTTTGATAAAATATATTTAAGAACCAGCACCCTGAAACCTACTGTCTAACAAAAAATCGGCATCCAAATCGGTTTACCCGTTTAGGAGCTACGTTTCCACAGATAGACACGCACACAGAGAGACATAGCAGTCAAACTTATAACACCCCTCTTTTTGCGTCGGGGGTTAAAAAGTCACAGACGAACAATAAATCATAAAGCCCAACAGTGCTTTGCCAAATTCTTTCTGGCAACGCAATAGTGAGTATTTACACGAAACGATTCATATTTATTTGAAATAAATTTTATAAAGAGGACATAAAGAAGTTCAAAAAGTATTATAACAATTCAATATTTTATGATTATTATGTGCAATAATTCGCACGGTTCAGTTACGTACTAAAAAAATGGGAATATCATTCACTAAACCGATATTTTTCACCGTTAAGGAAATGTATGTAATCCATTATTGTATACAATTCCTAGGAAAAATATATTGTTCCTAAAGTCACCCAGAAATGTGTTAAATAAGATATATTATACACATTACCTAGAAAATCTATACATTTCCTAAATAGCAATCGGAAACGTAATACATTTAAGATGAATTTGATACGCGGGGATATTATACTATGCGAATGTATGTCGCTGCTGCTCAAAATGGCGCCCGAGTCCACAACGAGCTGAAAGAGCGATTTCATGCTACTTTAGCATCATCAAGAATGTAAACAAGTGCTAAGAACACCGCTTATATTGAAGACGTAAAAGACATACTATGAAAAAGTTGACCTTAAATACCTTAACCCTTATCTTAACACTGATGATGATAAGGAGTACTAGCTATGTTATGGCTTAGGATAAGATTTAGCTTTAGCGTTTTATAGAGAATCGTTTGGAACATAAAAACAAACGTAAAATAATCAAGCAGGGCGTGGCAGCGCCCTGCGAACAGTTGCGCCCAATTCGTATCACTACATAGTATAAAACAAAGTCGCTTCCCGCTGTCTGTCTGTCCCTATATATGCTTATATCTTTAAAACCACGCAACGGATAGAATGCGATTCCGATATGGTGTTACAAGAAAAAGCTTGATATATTATACATGCATAATATAGTAGAGAGACACTGATAATTTTAGAGGTTTCTATGTGATGTCGTAAATAAGCACATTTTCTTTCATTGCAAACGCTGGCCTAATCCTACGAGATTGATCAAGATAATATACTACTGTATTTTTACGTATATTTTTTAGTTATCGAACCGTGACACATTATTTAATTTGGAGGCGCTAAGAAGTTCGCCGAATCAGCTAATAAATTATAAAAGTTTTGTAAGTTATGGCTTATATTTAAGTTATATTTGAGATTTATGTGGAAAATTGAATTTACGTTTGTTTTTTTTTTTGTTTCAGTTGATGTTTTAACGTATTCACCAAAGCAAACGCGTGATAATATCTCCAAAAAGCGTGAAAAAAAATTGTTTAACAAAAAAGTCGGCGCTGGCATTGAACACAGCTTCGTCGTCTCGATCCAGCGAAATACATTATGTTGTGCGCCGATTTCGGGACCATGTACTAAACCAACCACAATTTAAATTATTTTTCACTTTTTTGAGGGATAGAAGTCGGTTGTATTTTTTGTTAAAAAAATACATTTCCTAATACGATATGAGTATTACATACAATTCCAAGGAAATGTATACATTTCAGGATATGCGTGTATAAATATCTTTGAAACAATATTTCGACGTCATAAAATTTGAGCAAAGAGAGCTAACTAAAGTTATTATTATACGTCAAAAACGTTTCCTCAACTTTCGAAAGTAAGAAATAAATAAAATTAATGATTGTACAGATTTTTACAGATTAGTCTTCGATCGATGAATCGTTAGTGTCATTTCAAGGAGACAGCGCTTGTAGAGATGTTATTGCGATTTGTTTTTCTTATAAGAAGCAAATTCAATATTTTATAATTATGAATATTATAATTAATTGATAATAATGTATCTTTAATAATAAAAGGAATAATGTGTTGCGAAAAATACGTTTTTTAATAAACTTAATTTCTATAGCGTGACATAAGATGGAAGTTGAACGCAAAATATTTCTACATAACATGTTAGTAGCAACAGCAGCAAATAGGATTCTGTAATCAACTCCAGGTAGGACTACAGTTGATGATAAAGACTACAGTTGTTGATGATTATTTGATGTCGGCCACAGATTCATTGTTACCTCTAAAGACTAACTCGGGAAACATTCGCTTCAAACGTCAATCGATTAACCATTAAAACAAACGTATGCGTGTGATCTGAAATTTCGCTGCCAGTTTAGTAAAATTTTCCAAAATTCGCTCAACATTGACGCTTGCAGCGCAAAGCGAATATTTCGCCGAGCGGTAATTGCAGTGCCTCACATAAAATTCAAATTTACTTACATATGCGGCTGGTGACCCTGGGTGTAGATCTCCTGTGGCTCCACATATTGCACGTGGTAGTTGACGCCATTGCTGCCTTCACCTGGAGGAAATAAATACAATGTAACAACAAATACTTCCAAAAACAAGTTGATGACATCAAATAAATAAAATATTTAGATAGAGAACGTTACACCTATGTTAGGACTGTTAGAAGTAAGCAAAGATTATAATATCAATAAAGTAAAATATCAATTAAAGTTTAAATACTGTTAGTATTTAACGCCTGTGACCAGTACCTGTATAAATCACAGTAGGAATTAACTAAATGAATGTATAATTTAACAGGCAACCCGGATTTAATTTGAAAACTTCTAAAAATATGGTCACGGAATTATAATAAGATAGAAATGTCGATTAATCTATTAATATTAGACAGACATAGTCTCCATTACAATCCTACTTATGTTTGAAGTCTTTACGCTTGTTAAGCTAAAGCTACCACCTCTAGCTGTGAAAGCTTGCCACACCCTTCCAAAGGAATACCCGCTTAAAATTCACCATAAAAATAACCAAATATGTTTTAATATGTAACGTAGGTGCTCAAGATACGGTTTCTATTATTTTTGCGCTTTTTTAATTACCAACGCGTATCGTAAGTACCTACAGTAGTACGTTACATATTAAAATGCATCAATTCCGCGGTATTAGTAAAAAATCATAAACCAAATATACGTTTAAAGATAAAAGTAATCCTGACTTATCATATTACGTATAATTAAACGAGAAACTAACATTCTGGCAGGCCTGGTACGCCGCTCCCGCCCATAGCGCCTACCACCGACCAAAAGCTGTTCAAATTGAATGAACCGGAGCCCATTGATGAAAAATTTACATGAAATTAATTCGTTCAACAAACAATGAGCCGTTGCCCCGCGATTTGAAACTGAAAACCGGTGAGGCCTTGAATTAATTCAGGTTGCAAGATTCACAGGGGAAGAACGCGCGGTATCTGGGCACCTCCATCTCGATGGAGATCTCCCAGGCAACTCGCCTCCGGAGCGGAGGCTCCGGAGCGAGAGGCCTCGCGAGAGGGATGGGGCGTGTACTAGTGTACAAAAGTACTCATTGGGAAGACATTACACTTAATACGAAGCTAAGGCAAAGCGAGAGTTTATATGTATCGTATTTGTAGTAAATAAATATTCACGAAGGATTTTTGTGAAACAGTCAGTGTTTATCATGAAAAGAAATGGTAATTATTTCATTGCAAACCAGGTAACGTCGGTTAAAAAGCTACAAGAGATTTGTTAAGTTACATGAGAGATTTATATGGGAAATTCAAAACTAATCATTAATTATATTATATATAAATACTTAGTCAACATTTTAAAATTTAGCAAGATTAAATATAACGTACAGGTATAAAATTCAAAATTCTTCGCTGTTGTAAAACACACATGAAAAGGTGGCGGTAGTTATTTTAAAGTATTTCTTAAGTAAAGTTCTAAAAAATAACCACGCCGCAAACCGAAAGTAAAAAAAATAGCCAAATATTGGTAAACCGACAAGTTACATAATTACGGTGCGATTGTAATCATCACACATGTGCAATATAGTAGTTTTATATAGATTTATTTCATTGGTACAAAAATGTAAACCTGATTGGAACTATAACAGCCTAGTTATCAAGAGTTCATATGTAAATTAAATTCAGGACCAATGTGTAAATAACATTTAATTTCATTGGAGTTTAGGTGTAGTAATCTCAATGTAAAACCACGTAGTAAAGCTAATCTAAAGCTATACATTAAGTGGAAGACGAGGTTTACAGCACATACACTCCATCTCGCTCTAGTACGCGAGGGCCGCCACCTGCCCCGCCCCACCTGTAGTTTGTTTCGAGATATGTTATATATAATCGCAAACTCCCTTGTGCACAAACGGCACCCATTTGTAATAACAATCATTGTAATACGATGCTTCTAACAAACGTGAAATTAATGAAGCCAAGTTCAAACGATTTGTTATATCGTTGATGTAGGTGGGTTTTAAAGTTAGGTGTCGTCATAACCTTGATTTCACTTTTATTCTAATTAAATTGTTCAACGATATTACAAGTTATTAATATTTTGTTTCAACAATATTACTATATAAGTGCCGACTATAGTAAGTGCAAATGTATAAATATTGATACTTCTTATTGAACCTCGGTCCGTAATATTATATACACATACATATTGCATAATAACACATCAGATAAAATGCTCCTCTTACTTAAATATTCAGAAAATCGCACTTACTAACTTCAAATGAAATACGAGTTACAACCATTATATTCATATTTTCTTCATTTGAAATTATCTAATTAGCAAGATCTCGAGATATCTAATTAGCAAATAAATGCACCTAAGAGCCCTTGTCACAAAATATCGAACATTGTATACATACATATACACATACATACATATACATATATTTAGCAATAAAATTTATTAGCAAACGAGCTTGTCTATCGGATGAAATAAGTAATCAGCTTCAGAAGATTGGAAGATTGGTGTCCTACATAAGGTCAGCCAAGCCTAAAGTAGGCATTGGAAAATTATATAGAGAAAGTACAGCAATGCTTAACAATATTCTCAAATGGCCATCTGAAAAAAGACGTGTTACGCCGCTGCTTACGGATTGATCCTTATACATATATACATAAACTTATACCAAAATATAACCTTTATTTATCGTCGGCTAATATTAATGAAGAAGTAGAATAGTCTCTAATCCTTTGTGCGTCTGAGAAAAATAACCTCTATGAAAGATGTTTTCAATAACGACAAGCAGGCGCCTAATAGCCGGCGAGACGCATTAAAATCATAACAAAAGGTCTAGCCCACGACATGTACGATACTCGAGTAAGGATTTCCAATACAAAAATGAAGGATTTAATAAAAACGGGAGCGTGTGCCGCGCGTGGCCCACGTCACATCAAAGGTAACCATGCAGGTGCAATATCGCATGTCACAATAGGGATCATCAATCCCCCTTCACTGCGCATTGATAATGACCGTTCAGGTAGATAATCTGATGGGGCACTGACAATTATCTCTTGTTATTTTTTTTCTATTGAAACACCCTTTTAGTTCGCAGATTTTAATATAGCAACTATTCCTCGGAATTAAGGTTCGTTATTACACATGAAACTAATTAAATAGGGTGCGCTTAATACGGTATCAGATTGACAGGTGGGAGATGATCAGATTGAAATGTAAGACGTCAGAGGGTGTTTATTTCGGTTGTTTTGCAACTCGCCAGTGTACGTTGAGAGGTTTCCAACAGTATATTGAAGTTTGTGTTTATTTTTAGTCCTTTCTAAATAAAACTCCTGTACTGTTACACCGAAGATAAAAATAAATATTTTAGGTAAGTTGTTGCCAAATTCATAACCATAATGTTCATGTCGTGTTTCAGTGACGTATATCTTAAATTTTCTGGGCCTTTCATTTTTCTCCTTTGTATTGAAACACCTGATACGGCGGGTTAGACTGACTTTTGGCGTGGCGACGCGTCGCCATGTGCTTAATACGTTCAATGTTCGTATAGGAAATGCCATATGGACTAGTGTACAAGTAGGTACATACTGTTTCGAATTACTTATTATTTTCTTAAGTATACTAAATGAATACATCTATCAACTAAAAGATAACAATTATTTTATTTTATCGCAAGAAACTAAAATATATAATCTTGGATTCATAAACAATTGGATTAATTTCTAGTGTCTACCATTATTCTTCGACTCAGTACTTCTGATGACCTTTTGTATAATATGCATTAGCACAACTCCAAGTCGCATCAGTGTCAATCCTTTCATGAATTCATTTAAAAGTTATTTTATGTACAATTTTTATTACTTCGCTGCGGGGTTTATTATTATGTATATCAGGTACATTAGAGAATCATAGGATCTTGCATATCACGGCACATACAAGGGTAAAAGGTATTTTTTTATATTCACTTGTAAACAAAGATGCACACACTTCTGTCTAAGGTCTCACAGAGTCCATCAGTGCCAAATAGTCCGCTTTTATCTATACTAATATTATGAAGCTAATCTCAGGAACTACTGGTCTAATTTGAAAAATTCTTTCGGTGTTAGATAGCCCATTTATTGAGGAAGGCTATAGGCTATATATCATCACGCTAAGACCAGCAGGAGCGGATCACCAATGAAGAATGTTTCAAAATCGGGGTTTTTTTTTCTAATGAGAGCTTCGGCTGCATGCGCTGCGTAAGCGGTTAAAGTTTCGTAAAAATTATGTATGACAGAATTGATCCCCTTTAAAAGTTCTAAAAAAAGGCAGCGACAGCATGTGTCTATCTATCAGGTAAACTCACTGTACCCTTTTATATGCTAACCAAATTTCTTCCAAAATAATGCATTATTTGCGAAGTTGTTTATATAAATATAATATTTATGCTTATCCAAATAAATACATAAATTAGTTTTCTTTGCAGTAACTAATACGCGGGTGAAACCGTGGGGGGAACTAGTTATCAGATAAATATAGAGTATATAGAAAAGGGTAGAAGATAGGCATAAGTAACATAAGAGTTAGATTAGCAAGAACAAAGTATTATTGGATCAGCACACCGAGCCTAAATCATAATTCAACTATACCGAACTTAAACAATTTAAATACAAAATATTCTATCACCATACCGCATGCAAAGCACACATCAAATACGAAACAAGAGAAAGAAGCTGTTAATGAAAATAAATAATAAAAAACAACTTGCTTTCTTGATCACTGGCGCACTCAGACTTGATATGCACGGAGTCTTCGTCGGGGGTCCACATGGCCGGCACTGATGCCCCACATACATCAATTAAATAATAATAAATACATAAAAACACATACAAAATAAAGTGACTAGTATTGAGTAGGCGGACTGCACACTCAGCGGCTGTCAAGTTCAACGCATCTGTTTTACATTTCAAGGATCAGGACGTTCTTTGGAGTTGGTTAGAGATGGAAATGGACTGAAGTGATCAACACCAAAATTCAAATACAACCAAATGGCTTACAGCCTGTTTGATGGCCTAAGATATTGTAAGGATAAGATTCAAATAAATTACATTGTAATATAATAAATACCGAATTTACGTGTAGAAACAAGAATGTTTATATTTATTTTTAATGACATCAAATAAGATCAGAAAATCTAATAAGAGGTGCCATATTAAAAGGACACGCTAGCGCAAAAAAATATTTATTTCGTTTTAATAATTTCAAGATTATATTTAAAAATATGATATTAGTTATTAGTTTGTAAGAAAAGAAATAGATTATTTGAATAGTTCGCATTTATAGATTAGTCACTTTATTATGTAATGTGCTGAGAATATGTGCAAATAAAACTAGGTGGTCGCTGCTCACACAAAACTAAAACTACATACGCGATAGTAACAATTACATGCTGCGAAGTCTAAAAGCTATCACACACATACCGCATTACAACGAAAAAAATAAATGTTGATAAGTAATCACTTTAACCGAAAACAAATAACTTCATCAGGTTTTTTTTAAGTCTGATCCTGTTGGTTAGTTTATGATCAGCCTTAACTTGAACTTAATAACAAGTGTTATATGTATAGAAGTAGTGGTAGTAAAAGCTATATTTTTGAGGAACATGAAAACGAGAAGATTTTTTCTTAGAGTGATACTATTTACGTTGATAAAGACTGAAGACTAACACTTTCTAGACATCTCATGATAATTTATGCGTAGTAGTATTCATTTGTCTTTGAATTACGTACTTTCAGAGAAATATAGCCTGATATTATACCCATATTTGATAATTAATACTTTTCAAGTAAAAGTGCACCACAATTTTATAAATCAGCTATTACCACGAAATGTTTATGATAGAATCTGCTATATTAACGAGGTTTTAGGACAGGCATATACGTGCTCTCTCACACAAGAATGAAACTTCTAACCAAGCATACAACACTCAAACATGGCAATTATATCAATATAGTATATAAGGCAACATTCGCTAAATCCAACTCACTCGAGACCGTGATGTACGCGTGTTGCGCCTCCGAGTTGGGGCTGGAGTGACCGGAGCTGTCGCCGTTCACCTCCACCGTTGACACCTGGGGACATAGTTGAAGGGAAATTTTAATAAGAGGCAAGAAATTATACCTGTCGCCGCGGACATTAATCTAATGTAACGTTGATTAAATAAATAATTGATTGTAATATCATAAAGAAATAGGTTAAATTAATTCTAGCATTTTGAGAACTCCT
>MOOZ01003355.1:255134-265356 GCA_002930495.1 Cecropterus lyciades
TATGTTTGAATGTACGAACTATCTAGCTATGGCAGAACCGATGGCCAAGGGTCAGCGGTTCTGCAGTTTTTTAAAAATAACTGCCATATCCGAGCTTCGATATACCTGTTCTGTTTTGGTTTTGAGTGTAGTTAAGCATAAAGCAGCAAGAACTCTTTGCCAATGTTAATTAGGTTAAGTTAGGTTAGGTTACATGTCCGGGTCTCCAGGCCAATGAAAACCGCAGAGGTGCGGATTGCTGGTCTGGATGACTCCGTGACCTCGGAGGAGGTGGTGGCGGCCGTAGCCCGAAACGGAGAGTGTCCGCCGGACAAGCTGCGGGCCGGCGATATACGCGCCGACGCCACCGGACTCGGCGTAGTCTGGGTTCGATGCCCTGTTGCGTCGGTGAAGAAGATCGCCGAAAGCGGCAGATTGCTGGTTGGCTGGGTTGCAGCGAGGATGAAAGTCCGAGCCCGCAGCCCCAGGCGTTGCGGTGCTTTCGATTCCTGGAGAAGGGGCATGTCCGGGGAAAGTGCACCACCGAGATTGACCGTAGTGATCTTTGTTTTCGCTGCGGTCAGACCAACCACAAGGCGGCCCAATGTTCCGCGGCGCTCAACTGCAGTTTATGCTCGGCTGCGGGGAAGCCAGCGGGACACAAAGTGGGCGGAGGGGCCTGTGGCGCGCCTGCCAGCAAGGCCAGGAAGAAAAAGAACAGGAGCTCTAAACCTTCCGGGGAAACCTCCCCATCCCTGCAGGATAGTAGCTCCGCGGCCGACTCCCGGCCCAGGACCACTGCCGAGGGAATAAAGTGTCAATAATGGCACAATTCCATTTCCTCCAGGGCAACATCAACCACTGTGCCAGAGCTCAGGATCTCCTACTCCAGAGCATGCCAGAGTGGTCGATTCACGCGGCTGTGGTCGTCGTACCGTACTTCATTCTCGCCCGTAACAACTGGCTGGGATGCGCTGACGGTTTGCTGGCCATTATTGGCGAGACTCTGATCGACCCGTCTCGGGGCCGCGGCTGGGTTGCTGCGATCTAAGGCGGCATTGTCATTGTGGGGGCGCATTTCTCCCCTCCTCTCGCCGACTTTGAGGGTTTCCTTGTCGAGTTGGGCGCCGTCGTAGGCCGCTATCACCCTCGTCCCGTTCTAGTGCTCGGGAATCTCAAATCCAAGTCATCGGCGTGGGGATCTCGGGTCACTAACCCTCGGGGCGAGGTGCTAGAAGAGTGAGCGGTGACGACTGGTCTGGTCGTCCTGAATCGGGGTTCGGAATACACTGCGAACGGCAGCGGGGCGGGTCGATAGTGGACTTCTCGTTCGCTAGCCCCTCTGTCGCCAGCCGTGTCCACGATTGGCGTGTCGCCGTGGAGGTGGAGACGCTGTCGGACCATCGGTACGGATATACCATGGTTCGACGTCTCTGCCCAGACCGCGAGCAGCCGCCATCCAACAATCCCGATTAACGACGGCCCGCGTTGGGCGCTTAAGCGCATCGACAGGGAACTACTCGAGGAAGCTGCCTTAGTCCAGTCCTGGATCTGGGATCGACGCGTCCATGCCCCGTATCCACCAACAGTCCGCAAGGCGCCAGGTGTACTGCTGGACCGCCGAGACCGCGCAATTGCGCGTAGCGTGCGTTGCGGCTAGTCGCCGGTACACTCGACGGCGTCGACAGGATTCCACCGAGGACGACACGCTGTATGAGGTGTACCGCCCGTCTAAGGAGACTCTGTGGCTGGTCATTGGCGACTCAAAGTCGCGTGCCAGGGAGGAGCTGCTGGGGTCCCTAGATCGGGATCCGTGGGGGCGCCCCTACCGTTGGGTATGAGGCAAGTTGCGTCCCTGGACGCCTAATGTGCGCCGAACTAATGTGCGCCGGCGCCCACCGTGATCAGCGGGGCCCGGATAGCGGTCGAGTCCACCACGAAGAATCTGGGATTGGTGCTCGACAGCCGATGGGAATTCGCGCCCCACTTCAGACGGCTGGCGCCCAAGCTGGTGGGCGCAGCGGGCTTGCCGTTCAACGTTTCAACGTTGCTTCCCAATTTGGGGGGCCCGATCGCCTCTTGTAGGCGGTTGTACATGGGAATCGTGCGGTCCATGGCCATGTATGGGGCCCCTGTGTGGGCGATGGACATGACGGCCAGCAAGCTCGCCATTCTGCGTAAACCGCAGAGGGCGATGGCCGTCAGAGTCGTCCACGGGTATCGCACGATTTCCTATGAGGCGGCTTGCGTCCTGTCCGAATCCCCGCCCTGGGACCTAGAGGCGAAAGTACTCGCGTAATTATATCGATGGCGCGAGGAAGAGCGGGCACGGGGCTCGAGGCCGATGCAGCGGCATATCGCGCTGCCCCGAGAGGAGCTCCGTCAGGTCTTGGTTGCGGAATGGCGGCAAAGGCTTCTGCGCCCTACTGCCGGCTTCGCTACCGTCGAGGCGATCCGGCCAGTACTCGACGACTGGCTCTGGAGAAGGCACGGCTCCCTGTCGTTTAGGGTGACGCAGGTGCTGTCAGGGCACGGCTGCTTCGGCAAGTACCTGTGTCGCATAGACAAGGAGCCGGACGCTCGGTGCCACCACTGCGTCCATTGCGGGGAGGACACGGCGCTACACACGCTCGCCAAGTGTGTAGCGTGGGAGTAGCAGCGTAGTGTCCTCGCAAATGAAGTGGGAGGCAATCTGTTGCTGCCGGCTGTAGTGCGGAGGATGGTCGGTAGCGCAGAGTCGTGGGACGTGGTGGTGTCTTTCTGCGAGGAAGTGATGTCGCAGAAGAAAACTGCGGAACGGGTGACGCAGATCTCGACTTCCTTCCCCGGCCGCAGAAGGCACATCGGGCGCAGGAGAAGGGTGGACAACGCCCTAACGCGTCACAGGCGCGTGCGGGTGTCGGCGCGCGCATCTGAGGCGATGCACGGGGTAATTCAACACCTCACTACCCCGTGCAGAAGACGAGGTCCGGATAGACCCGGCCAGCACTAGTGTGGGGCTGCGGAAGAATTTGGATTCCCGCGGCCCCGCGCGCACGATCGAGGAGTCACCGGGGTGGTTTTAGCCGGTAAGAGTCCAGCACGCCCCTTCGCCTTTCCCCAGGCGGAGGTAGTCCATGAGGATTTCCCCCCATAAAAAAAAAGGTTAGGTTACATCTCTACGAGGTCGGACACGTGGTCCAAGGGCGACTGTGACAATTTAATAGCATAAGACCAAGTGGGCTTATTCCTGTTTGTTATTCCAATACTATACAAAGAGGAGAACACGCTGGCAATTATTTTTAATATTATTTTATTAAAGTATTTTTTTTCCGACGACTTATTTTTTTTTATCCGTCTGACTCATTTCGCATTACATTCGGCTGCAAGGTAGAGAAAAAATGAAAGACGCTCAACAAAGAAGCCAAGGTCAATATGGCTGTGTTTATATTTACTTAAATATTTGATTTTAACAAACCATATTAACAAAAAAAGTTTTTTTTTTATAAATACATGGTTCATCACTATGTTTCCTCTTTGGTCAGTTCCTAAAATGGCTGCTCGATCCATCCTAAGGTAGAATACATACAATTCGATCTAGTAACTCTCTTCTAAAGGCTGATGGTTGTAAATGCCCCGAGAACCTACCTGTTGTATGGCGTGCTGCAGATGCAAAGAGTTGGACAGCTCCGGAATGACGATGAGCTCGCGCACCGCCCCTGGCGACGCCCCGCCGCCCGCGCTCGTGCCCTGGAATATTACCTTTGTACACCATCGTTAGAATATCAACAATATCACTGTTTTTTTTTTTATTAAAGGCGCAAAATATTTAAATTTTCATCATAAAAAGCGAATATACTCATCAAAATACAGGTTCACTCTTATACATCAGTTAAAACTTTTAATTAATAGGGTATACAATTGACCTTAAAATTTACGATAAAAACAAGACTCATATTATTTAACCGTACGTGAAAAAAATATTTGAAATTATTTTCTGCCGTTGCCGTTGTACCTACGCTCCACTCGGTATAAAAAAAATAATTATGTAAATCAAGGTATTTCTGTATTAATGACTAGTGCTCCCCGAAAAGTAATCGATTTACTAAATCATAAATACCTACATATATCTGTTCTCAGTTTCAGTATTTTTGTCTTTATCATCTTCGACACATTTTAGCACAAAGCTCTATATGTAAATATTTTGTGTAAAATTACGTACTTACTTACTTACATCCAAACATTGCAAATTAAATAAAAGCTTTTAATTATAGTAACCAACCTGCGCGGGCGCCGCGAGTTGCGCCGCCATGTCGGGCGAGGCGGGCGGCGACGACTCCACGAGCACCTCGTCACCGGCGCACTCAAAATCTGAAACAAGTCAGTCCCGTTCTCTCACTAATCTGTATCTTATTCTAATTATGTTAAATGTATCTATTAAATAAAAAATAAAGCCATTTAGTGAATAAATCCCATTATAATTTTGAATTCGGATTTCATAATTAAATTTGTGATTTCGAATTTCAAATAGACAATAAACAGTCAAGTCAGTTCAAATTTAAATTCAAATGGATCAGAGAATTGGCGTAACGTAACACAATATTCACGTCACTATCTGCTGTCAGAAAATATGATTATTATTGTTCTATTGTTCTAGGCTTCTTCAGTAGCCGACACTTTTATTAATTTATTACGTACTTACTGTAACAATAACAATTAAAGCACATATATTATGTAGGTACATTGTTAATGATTTTGAACAAATTACAAAAATGAATTAAAAATTATATAAGAATAAATATTTTAGCTGAATGTACTGAATTGGAAAAAATACTATAATTAACAATTGTACTTTTTAAATGAAAATCACTACTTCTGCCTGGGGTTCACCAGTTTTAATCCTATGCCCTTTAGTAATTTTGATAATTGAGAGGGACAGGGGTAAATGTTACCCCTCTTTATGTATACCTACACCTGTAATAAGAATATCAGTGAAACCTTATACCTACTAATTGCAATCATTGTTATAGAAGATTAAAATGAAAAATAAAAAATTAAGCAATTACAAATACTATTCCATCCTGATAAATGTATAAACCTTATTTTACATAGAATTATTGAAACTTTATTTTAGAAAATAATATAACATACATATGTAGTTAGGTTCTTGTAATAAAGCAAACATAATCAGCATTCAAATATTATCTATGAATAAAATGTTAAATGATTCACAAACTATTTAATATAATTGTAAATTTAAAAAAACACAGGAGAAATATTATTACATTGCTCTATTGTTTATTCATATTGTAAATATTTAATAAGGATATTCTTTAAGCCTTGTATTTTAAATAATAATAACAAAATAAAAGTGTATAAAATAATGGTCAATACTACAGAATTTCAGAAAGAAAAGAGCTCCAGAAAACAATTACATTACACTATAGTTTATACTTATTGTAAACATAAATCAAAGAGTATTGTGTTTATAACAAGAATACATATAATCACACCAAATATATAATAAGTATAAAGGGAGGGATTAATTGAAATATTGCTAGACAAAACATTGCATAACACCATCCCGAGTAATAGAGATGTTATTGATCCGGCTGAGCTCGGGCACGGAGAGTATCTGGGGAGCGTAACCAGGCAACACCATCCCTCATCCCTGCCACCCTCACATCCACCCGTCGGTACAGAACACTCACTTTCTAGATAGAACACATTTTCAAATCCCATCTCGGACATTTTACCCGTGTTGTATTAAAGGGAAACATAAAATAACAACACCGTACAACAACAATAACATATAGTGGACTGAGTATTGATCCAACAACTGTTTCTATGTAACTGCAAATGTTTGTGTGAATAGGTGAGTTTGTTAGCTTTTTGATAGTGTGCAGAGGTGGGGAGTCAGGTGCTGTTACGCTCCGGTGCTACCACCTGCCATCTATGTGGTATGCATGGGTGAACAACTTCACCCCTTAATTGCTGATAATGTTTTATTATCGCTTATTGCATTATTGCTATTGTGTCCTGCATTGTACTGATGTAAAGCTATGATTTGAAAAACTAAAAACCTTTGCAATTATATAGTACTGTAATTGTAATGAATTTAATTGCATTTTGTGTATAGTTTTAGTCCAGATTAATTAAAACTAATAAGAAATTTATAATCATAATATATTAAGTAGTATAAATTATAATGTTGTGAGCAATACATAGAATTTAGAGGTGGTTTGCATGGATTTCTATGTTTAATAGGATATAGCTGACTCGTTATGTAAATAACAGTTTAAGGGTGAAAGGTGCGTGCCGTGTCAGGTACGAAACGACCCGCCAATCCCGAAAGTGGTGATAAAATTGATACGCAACTGGATTTCGGAAACATATGCGGCGGGAACGTGGGGGATAGCGCACATAAGTCCGCGCTCGCGCTAAGCAAAGTTCTACTCGTTAGACGGTAGAGAAAAAATGGGAAGACGATTTTTAAATTATATTTCTTTTTAATTGTAAGGAAAACAAAACACTGTGACCTACCTGCCAGCCATACCAAATGTCAAATAATTCATAAATTGATTAACTATGGCTAAATCGCCTCTTAATATTTTAGTAATCGTATACAATTGATTTGGATATACGATTGCTAGTATTTAAATTAAAATAGATCCTGACTTAGGTCACTAATTTTTTATATAACACGATAATGATTGTTGTTGTCTTGTAGCTACACCCGTTTCCTAGGCTACGGGGCCTACGATCCTGCCTGGGACTTTGACGCTTGAAACTTGTACGGTAGCGGGTAGGTGGCAGTAGCGATGCTGTATAATAAAAAAAAATGCACAAATGCTTCTATTTGTCCTTTTATTAAATTTTTAAAAATATTCGGTAATTTCTGAGTTTTTTTCTAAGTATACTAAAAATAATGTGGTTGTACAAATTTTGATACAACTAAATATCAATTTTTTTTTTATCATTATCATCATCATGACCTATTAAGTATATTACAGCAAAACAAATAAATAAAAATCTAATTAAGTTTTTGTTTCCCGTTGACTGAATAACTTTTACAAAAATATGTTAAAATTGAGCCCATTAAATTAACCTTCATTTTATATATTTAAATTTATTAAACGTTTATATTATGTATAATAAAGCTATAAACATTAGGTTTTAAATAATTGTAGTATAATAACGAATATAAACAAACCTTGATTATTATCCGCTCCAAATATATACTCCCTGTCGACATAAAAATCATCTACAATGTCAATTGCCATTAGTTTCATATTTTGCAAAGTTATAATTTTCGTCAAGTCCATGGTAGATTTAGTTGTGCAAAGTACTTTGCTATCTCCTTGGTAATTAATATTATTTATTTACGTTACTCTGGTTTCTTGGACTTGTAATGAAAATAATTGAAACCACATAATTGTTTCTTTTTTAAATAATCTAGTTGTAACGTCTAGATGGCCAATTATGATCACAGAGTTCCATTGTCGAAACCATTACATGCCATCGTAAGTAAATTCTTGCCTCATACATAATCTAGGTATGCCGGATGTAAAGATAATAAAATATTACAATGCCCTTTAATCATTGTATTTGTAAGAGGTACAATCCCCTTTTATAGTATTCTATGGGCAGCAGCGTTTCTTGCAATATTACCCATCCAATAAATACATACTTTACACGGTAACTATCAAAGAGTGTACAAATACTACATAACTATTGCAACAAACCGCTTACTAGAGAAATTCATTATGATTATTATTAATGTTTATGGGTTGATGGATGACAGAATAGTCTAATATTTGATTAATGATCGTAGTCATAGTAGTAGGGTAATATACACATTCGTATTTCACAAATATATTTTTACCCCGTAAAGTCAATAATTATTTGACTATAGATGTGAACCCGATTGCTGATAAAGATAACTTATTTTTATCATGACTGTTTCGACTTCCATATTTAAGGTTTAACAACATAAATTTTAAACCATGTTTATCATTTATAGTATCTCGGACTGCGCTAGGAGTATAGTGTTCTCTGATCTCGGATGAATTAATTGCCTTTCTTCGGCGCTAGAGTCTTCATACAATCGCTATTACTTCACAGAAATTATAATTTCTATTGTATACCCTTTTTACGAAATCATATAATTTATGCAAATATAATTTATCTGTAATTATAAACTTAATTCCGTTTAATATTTTTAGTATTCAGCATTTGAAGGCTGATAAGTATTTATCTTTGCCTTAAAAATATGAAGTAATTTTATGATCAGCTGTCAATTCAATGTTGACTCATGTTATTGAACTGAATTGTCAAAAATGTTATTTCTAAATTGATTTCTATTTTGGTTTGGTTTTTGATTTAGTAATTTCGTTCAACTTATACTAATCTAAGCTGGCATCAAAATGAAAATTTTAATTAAACAGTTACAGGGAAGTGAAGTGGCACTCGAGGTAAGTTTACAATTTTTTAAATTAAATCCCCTCTACTTCCCATACAAGGTTCCAAAACGTTTACTGCAATATTTCAGGTGACTCCAACAACTTCCATACTTGAAATAAAGGAACAAATAGAGAAGAAACTGAAGATTCCGGTGTCTTCCCAGAGACTTCTATTCCTAGGAAGACCTTTAATTGACAAACAAGCTGTTGAATCTTATCCTATTAAGGAAGGCACAAAACTAAACCTAGCAGTTAAGAAGCCGGATGGACTGTATGAAGTTGCTATTAAAGAGTATAAAAAACAGGGAATGAGTGACACAGAAGCAGCAAAAGCAGCCAATCGTCTCTTGGTTGTGACCAAAGAAAAGTTTGACCAAATGTCCTGGGATGACTTAGACAAACTGACGTTAGACTTTATGTTAATACAGGATGGAGTCCGCCGGCTGCGGATCGAACCTGACAATTTAGAAGAACCCAATGTGTTGTGACATCAGACTCCATTATTTTCTAATCAAACAGATTTAATTTCTATAAATATTTGTATATATGTAACATCTTCAAGGATCTACGAAGAGCAATTATAACTTAAAACATTTGTAAATAATATTGTAAACTATTGAATGATTTGTCCCCATCAAAATGTGTCATATGGCAGTGATATAAAACTAAAGACTATTGTCAATCTGAAGGTTGATTTTGGGCTAAAACTGATTATTTGACTGTCAGACTTTAACCCTAACAACCTTTGGTCGAAAATGAAGATTTACAATCCTAAAGAAATTCAGTTCCAGATTTGCTAGTGATTGTATATAAAAAAAATGTAAAGAAAATTCCTTTGCAACATGTTAAAAATGATAACTTCAAATTTTTTTAAGCAACTGCCAGTAAAAGCCCTTTAAAAGAAAGCATGTGCCCATTTGCAGTAAACTTTTGATTTAGGCACTTGCTTGAAATAGGCTATAGTTTTAGTCACAGCCAAATGCATAAAATGGCCAAACCTTCTGTCGGTTAATAAATATGAAATGTTTGTAAGCAGGTGTGTACAACCTACAAAAAATCATGGGTTCACTTTCATTCTATAGTTATCTAAAGATTATGTATTATAAAAGTTGCAACCATGTTGATAGAGTAGATGGCATATTTGCGTAAGACTGTTATAGCATACTATAGTTCCATATCCATCTCTTTATTGGAAACTGATGGAAAATATGAGTTTCTCCTTTCAATTTCAATTAAAAAACGAACTATTTTGTAATTAAGAACTTCAGTTTGTTTGATTACAGTTTTAACTTACAATCAATTTTAATCATGAAATCATATAAATTAAATATAGTACATAATATTGCTTTTAAAGAGGTACGAAATATCAAATAACATTTAGTCCATATATTGACACTGTCTGTAATAAATTTTATCTTAAATCAATATTTTTAAATCACATTTTTTGTCTTCTTGTGCATAATATATGGTTTTCGTAAAGCATTATAAATAAATTTTTAGATAACATTTTCTTGGCAAGGTTTACTATCCCATAGGCTGTCACAAGAATATATCTTTGTAATAGAATAGTCTAAGATCCGAATCTAAATCGAAATGTACCGGTTTGATAAGAGAATCAAATTAATTTTATAATAAATTTCATATATTAGAAAATAAATTAAAAATGGGTAGGCAGCAGAAATCCTGGACAGAATATTTTTTATTATTTTTTGAAAAATGATTTTTTATAAAATTTTGCAATATTAAGATAATAATAAAATTTTATGCTGGACTTAAAGTATAGAACATGTAGAATGTGCAAA
>MOOZ01003355.1:291889-304311 GCA_002930495.1 Cecropterus lyciades
AATCCTGCCTACTACTTAATAAATAAAATAATAATAATAATAATAATAATAATAAATGACTGTTAAAAATGTATAACGCCTTTATTTTCAATCTCTTGGCTAATATCGGAAAGGGCTAGATTGCTTTTGAACTTTTACGAAAATATAGGAGCAACTCAAGGGTACTACAATTTAATTAGGGTCTTTTGCTGAAAAGAACTACTGTCGGCGGCGCTAATATAATTCTCTTTCGGTGCACTTTTGGTAAAACTGTTGAAGGAGCGCAAGCTTTAAATAAAAACCAAATAATGTGTTTAGCTAGTTTATTTTCAGTTCTTAAACGCCAGTAACCTACTAATAATGAGCTGATAATACAATTTAAAAAAGATCTATCCTAATTTTTATTGAATAATGCTTGGTAACAAATTATAATCTTGTTTTGTATTCAATAAAAAGTTACTAACTAAACAATATAAAACAAAATCCCAATAATGCTCGTAAAATGTATTTCTCCATATAGGACTGAAACAGCACAGTCTGTACATCAAGGAGACAAATAACTTAATATATAAATAAAGCTAATTAACATCATCTAGGAAGCCTTAATGTATCAGTTAATGAGTAATTTTGAGAGATAATTCTTACATAATGAACATAGCCATTAGATAAATACAATTTATATAAGTTGAAAGATGAAATTATGAAACACTGATACAAGAGGCCAAAATATTGTCATAAGAAAGTTCGTGTTGTGTAAAACACGTTACACAAGGAAACTATAACTATATTTCGACAACTCTATAAGTAAATTAAAAAATAATTAAATCAAAACGAAATTATGGCTAACTAACTAATTCGCGAATAACACATGACAATGATTCTTAACAGGCACTCTGCGTGAATTAATTTTATTATTGTGTTAGATATTATGTAATATTCTAATTGTCTACAGGTTCCGTCGCATCGTAGGCTTAGTCTTTAGTGAATATACAAAAAAAATAGGTCAACAATTTGGTTCTAACATTCGGCTGTGTATGAAAAAATTTATAACAAACCCGTTTCTCAATAATCTTGTCAGGGCGAAACACAACTCCACAAAGTTTCGTCAAAGTCACCTCAGCCAAACTCGAAAACCTCAGTCTATGAACACAATTATGCAGCGAACCTTATCTAAAGCATTATAAGCTAATTTATGTTTATGTGGCATGAACAAATACGTGGAACTTAACCGCATCAATATTGTGAACTGTGAAAAATCATAGTAATTTGCAATATTTTAAAGTACGCGACTAAACATACGAGCAAAGAAATGTTTGTATTAACATATTAATACTGTTACAGCAATTGGCTAACATGCTACATACTGCTTCACAATATTAATCATAGTTAAGCTCCACTGGCGATCACAATGTCTTCTTGATTTTTTAGGATACTCCATTCCCGCATATAATATTCACATTATACCAAAATATGTTTGTCTTGATATAATTGCAGCATCTCACCGCAATTCCGTCTTCACCATTATTAGGACAGATCTGTAAAGAAAAGTGATAATGTAAATTACTAAATCAATACACACATCATCCACTTATATATGTTTATCAATTTGTAAAAATATTTCGCGATGTCTTAGGACACTTCTCCAGAAACATTTATCTGTAATGTTAAGGCCTTATATTATTACAGCATTCCATCATTTATTCAGGAGTTTCGAGCTTTAACAGTGCGCAGTGTAATTTGTAATTTTTTTTATAGTATGGAAGCAGCAAATGAGCATGCATGCAGCAACGCCCATGGACATCTGTTATCAACCCTAGGTAAGATCAAAGTCTCACCTAAGGTTAGCCACAGATGCATTGCTACCCCTGAGGACTAAGATGGAATGCTTCGGAAAAGTATGTCTCCTTACAACTCTTCTTCATATAAATCTTTAAGCATTTTTTAGCATGAACATGTTTTGTATGAAATAATGTGGATTTTGGTAGACTTACACCAAGTGATCAATCTTAGTCCTCAAGATTGACAATACATATATAGTAGGCTTCAGATAGAACCCTTGTTTTACAAGGATGTAGATGCAAATGACTATGGGCAACAGTGACAAATTACTACCTGTCAGAGTGCAAACTTCTTTGTAATTATAAACAACACTAGACACATTATGTGAAATGAAATGTCTCTATTTTGTATAGGCCTATGAGTGCACTAACAAATTGCTAGTTACAATTTATTTCACTTACATTACCACTGGTTCAGAACACAACCTCAACTGAGAAGATCCAACATGAAACTCTGAATGTAGATAATAAATGTAAACATAATAAACGCTTTCTACACTCATAGCCCCACAATAGGATATTCTCCTGTGTCGTGGGTGCCATGGACACACAAAGACGAATACACAAACATTCAGACCCAGAACAGAAATCTAAACTTATCATTCAGATGTCTGACTGGCCGGGGATCGAACCCGGGACCCACTGTGTGTCAGACCGGTATGGTGACCGCTCCACCACGTGGATCGTCCATGGTCATCCAGAAAATGGATTGATAAAGAGTAGATAAATAGTTTACTTACAGCTGGGAACCAGGTCCTGGTGCATGTGGTGTTCGGCATCCATGCCCAGCGGCATGCACGTGGAGGGCGGGGGCCGGCGCTGGACCTGCTCATATAATAATAATATTGATTTTTTTAAAGACTTTCAAATGTACACTTAATTATTCGGGTCTTCGAAAGGATGCGAAATAATTAGGTTCCTTTCCAAGTCCCCTGTTGGTAAGTTGAGATTTGGATGTTTTCGAGCAAATTAAGTTGTAGATTCCGGCTAGTGTCATGGAAACGTCCGACACCACAGAAATCTGGAAATACTGCCTTCGATTCGCATTAGAGCACAACACAATTAGATTTTAAAACTTTTCGTATGTTTTCCATTTCTAGGAACAATTTTGTAGCGCCCCCAACGATAGGCTTAACTTTTTTTTATTTCAATTTGGGAAATGAACGAGCCTTTGCAAAAGTTATGTCCATACACCAGTCCATATTTGGTTTACTTTGAAAATCAGAAAATTGGTTTCTTTTTCTCTAAAAATTTTTAACATGCCTCTAATTTTCTCTGGGCTCATCGGCGCCTTCTGGTAGGCCTCAGGCGCCACAAGGGTGCGTTATCGGTCACTTTGAGAAACATTGCATTAGAGCAATGTGATGAAGTATGCTTTTGTTAGTTGTGGGTTTAGACCCATACTCAGCAGTGACAGCGGAAATTCTTGCCAAATCTCTCTACATAGGAAGAACAGCTCAACGTAAGTTACTTTGTATCGTGCCTATTTCTGCCCAGTGAGAGCTGTGCATTGTATTCACATTTTATGTTTGAAAGATGTCAGAATGTTTAGAAAGGATTTAAGAGAGATAATACTTATCAGAGGCATTCCCATTTAGTCCTCAGAGGTAGCGCCGCAATTGTAGCCGACCTTATGGAGGATCCTAATTTCCCCGAGGTTTGTTACAGATGTTCATGGACGGCATTGACAACTTAATGCTTATGTGCTACTGTACATCTACTATACATCCCTGCTAATATCATAAATGTGAATCTAAGTTTGTTTGTTACGCTCTCACGCCAAAACTACTTAACCGATTGTCATGAAATTTTGTGCACATATTCTTAGAGGTATTAGAATTAAAATATATATATATTTTATTATATGCAAGTTTATTGCTTCAACGCGAGCGAAGCTAGTGTATTATAAATAAGCTGCTTCCATATCTCACCTGGTCCAGGTTGAAACGCACGAAGGCCTCGTACTGCTCGGCGAGCTTGGTGTTCAGCGCAGAGTCGTACTCGGCGCGCAGCGCGGCCTCCTGGTCGCGAAGCATGCGCTCGCAGATCATGCGCACCTGTTACATAATATATAATAATTATTATAATTCAATTAGAAAAAATATATATTATTTAATATAACATTGAAGTAACAAACGAGTATCGCCGGGTTTCGCCGTGACCACGATCCATGTAACTGGGTTGAAATATCGGCAAAAAGAAATTCAAAATCCGCATATAGTAAGTAATGTATAAAAATATATCAATTCCGCCATAATATTAGACTAAAATCATAAACGAGCATCAATCCACCAGATGATAATAGGCCACTCTGCTGCCCTTTGACAACTGTTTCCATCTTCATACTTGTATAAATGACTGGCTTCATACTAACAAGTAATTATGAAGATGCTAAACAGTTGTCAAACGCCTGTAGTCAATTCCACCACATAAATTATAATAATCTGGTAAAAAAAGCATGCAAAATTTGAAGTTGAGCTTAATGGACTAGTATTCCATAGTGAATAAGTTACGCGAACATGTTATCAATTAATCGCATACACATTTAATATAATTTATAATCATTTATATGTAGAAGATTGCAATCTAAATATAATAACTGTTTCACCCTGAACGTTTGTGATTTCTGTTCAATTTGCGTAATGATCACCTTGAGACAACAATGTAGTTAAGCAGAGAAATAATGGGCCTTATTAGGGGAAACCGAGCATGGTGGTTGCAAAACAGGTTTTAGTTACTAGTAACCCGTTATTCCAGACTAGGGCTACCATCTGAACATTGGTAGAATTGGGACAAGCGGTCCGAAAACATAATTAAAATGTTTGCTTCTCCTCAGGTCTCTATAGCAACGCCCAATGCTTATCTCTAGGACAAACACTGTACCTAATGTAGGGTTGACAGACACGATTCAGAATTTATTGAACTCGTTTGTTCCATTTATCTCTCGCTCTTTCTATAACGTAAGACCAAGAAGGTTACATGCCGCCATTTTGATTTACACTTACTAAAACAAGTTAAACAGTAGTTACTAATAAATAATAATGCCAAACAGTTACGTTAAAAAGATGCGACTCTCTCACTGAACAATTACATTTGTATTTAAAAATATTTATTTATACGTTTATATTATTTTAACAAAGTTGCAATCCCCTTTAATTACATTGACGATCCCAAACTGGTAAAGCGTTGTCTTATTCTGGAACAAGATATTCTTCGTGCACTCTTTTTCTAAGCTTCTCCGGTACCATAGGTCCATGGTGAGAAGCAGACAATGCTCATCACGTTGAGTCTACGTACGTACATAGTCTACTAGTAATAGGCCGAACGTAGTCGCCGACATGATAAATTAATTAGAAATCATGCTTAAATGCAGTTTTATGTTATGCAAATTCTAAATTAAATAATATGAAAAGCTCCATTTTATATAATATGCTTAGACCCAAGGGGTATTGCAATGCAATAACAATTCAATAATATAAATTTAAAACCGGATGTAAGTAAGGCAGCCCTGCGCGAAAGCACCATATCGCATTATGCGGGAACGGTAAATATGCCGTATGGTTTATACCCAAAGGATTAGGAGTTGGGAATAAGTGATATAAATGATCAATAGCGACTTCGACAGCACGATCGTCACGCTTATTTCTGCCTAATTATAGTGTTAAGCGCGACTGTGTTCTGGCTTGAGGCGTTTCAAAATAGTCCTCAGAGGTAACAATGCATCTGTGGGCTATGGGTATGCCTATGGGCGACTCTAGCCATTTGCCATTAGGCACACAGCGTGTCTTAATATAAGAATGAAAACGAATGAAAAAGCTAGTCTTCTCTTCGTCATGTAGGATAAAACCCGGATAGTTGCCTTAGTTATGAATAATCTAGTATTCATATCGTTAGGAATGTTACTGAAGTTTACGCCCTTCTTTTATTAGAAGTGTCCCTCCCACAGACCTAAGTGCCATGCCAATCTTTAAATTATGTATATTCGTTTTGCCCGTGTGAGTAAAAATCTTCTACGACACAACTTTAACAGGCATCGAAATTATATTGGCACGTACGTTTCTAATGAGTATTTTAACACTGATTGTGATTTCAGTCGACTTTTTTTCTTAGCATGCAGTAGATTTTTATCTACACATTTCATTGTTTTATTGCTCAATAATTATACTTATTTACAGAAAGGACGAGTATCCACACCAAAAAGGATAGTCGCCCTATTTCGTTTGACGGATAGTCGCTCTAGGGACAACTACCCTCAACCATTATTTATTTAATGAGAAAACCTTAGTTCTCTTTTATTATGATGATTTTTCAATTTAGTGGGTTACTCCATGTTTTTTATTTTATGAGAGAAATTACCTGGCAGATATATGCAAACAGTTTATTGATCTGATCTGAATTGAAGAGTTTTAAGGAAGAGGGAATTATATATTTCCAGTTCTGACAGTTCAAATACAATAAATACAATTTCATGTAGTTGTATTTTATAAAAAAAATATTTAGTAGTTCTCATCTCAAATCTCAATAAATAATAAAGACTGATTAGTCTAATCGATAAAAATGGTTTCTTTAAAAAAAACAGTAAGGTGTATTTCTGCACGAGGCAAGTATCCCATGACGCATTTTTAATGTTAGGCTACTATACTACTAGTAAACATAACACAAGGAAAATTATAAATATACAAAAACCAGAATTAATTACTTAACATGAAAGTACATCAAACAAAAAACTTAAAGACAGGTAATGAAATTTTATGGAAACGCCGCGTTCCGACTTAGACCTCAGCGGTAGCAAGGCTTCTCTAGCCAACCTCAAATAATCTTAACGGGGGTTGCTTTCAGATGTCCACTGGCGACAAAGACCAATAACTCACTATCAGTTGGATTGTATTTTCGTTTCTTCAATCCATTAAGGACATTTCGTCACCCCGGAGAGCCTCACTTCTGGGCACGGCTCTCCTCAGAGAATGAGAGTTTTAGCCCATAGTCCACAGTCACAGTCAAGTGCGAATTGATAAACTTCACACAGTTTTTGAACTTCTTTTAAGATCTCTTAGGTGTGTAGATTTCCTCACGATGTTTAGCTTCACCGTAAAAAGTAGTGATAATTAATTTGAAATACGCGTATCATTTTAGAAAAATCAATGCGTGCGTGGGATTTTAGCTTCGAGCCTTCAAGTTAGAGGCAGCGTTCCAACGAACGTAATTTTATTCTTGAAAGTAATCGTGGTTTGTGCGAGAAAACTAGATTTTATTAAATAAGACACGTTTCTCTATTAATTTTGAACAATCTCCCGTGCGATTAGTGAGAGATGGAGGAGTCGAGACAAATCTATCAAGGAAGGAGGGTGGATAAAAAAAAGTGCAAGTCAGACTCGCGCACGAAGGGTTCCGTGCCATTATCTATAAAAAAAAACACGTTTGTTGTATGGGAGCCCTCCTTAAACATTTTTTTTTCTGTTTTTAGTATTTTTTGTTGTTATAGCGGCAACAGAAGTACATCATCTGTGAAAATTTCACTGTCTACGGTTCATGAGATACAGCCTGGTGACAGACGGACAGCGAAGTCTTCGTAATAGATATCGTTATCGCTCTTTGGGTAAGACACCCTATGAATCGCCGAAATTACCTCACGTAATCAGTAAACTAAGCTAAGTAAAAAATGTAATAATACCTGTTTGAACGTAAAGAGCGCGCGGTGTGGCACCTTCTGTGCGGCGTGCGAGCGGTGCGGCGGCGAGCAGTCGCCCTCGCTGCCGCTCGACGATGAGCACGACGCCGCCGCGCCGGACGCGAAGCGCAGCTGACGGCGGCGGTGCAGCCGCTTGATCTCGTCGCAGATCTCCTGCGCCATTCGCTCTGTGGAGACATTGCAAATCAATAAAATCGGAAGCGGGTTTACCAGGTAGTACACCCAGTAGTTCAACCGGGGAGGTGCTACCGCCATACATGTTTCTAGCGTAAGGCAGTTCTTGCCCCGTGGAAGAGTGTGGTTGCTGGCTCACTTATATATAAGACGACCATCTGAGTCCTCGGGAGTAGCAACACATCAGTGATTAACTGCAGATGAAACCCCTGTTTTTAACCCCCGACGCAACAAGAGGGGTGTTATAAGTTTAACTGCTATGTCTGTCTGTCTGTTTGTGGACACGTAGCTCCTAAACGGATGAATCGATTTGGATGCGGTTTATTTTTGTTAGACAGCAGGTTTCCGGGTGCTGGTATTTAAGCATGTTTAATCAAAATAGGTTCAGTCAGTTATTAGATATAGATGGTAAAAGTGGTAATGAAAATTCTAATATTTTTTAATATTGACAAATGGGGTATTGAATAAAAGGGCATAATGAATAACTTCCATTTAAAAATGTTTTATGAAAATCGGCTCAGCCATTTACTAGATTTAGTGATAACAAAAAATTCAATGTTGTCAAATATACCCAATTGGGGTATAAAATGAAACAGGATGACGTCTATATTATAAGTACAATGTCGCGGTGCCGTTAATTTTAGAGACTAGATATCTAGCTAGCTAAAATAAAACAGGAAAACTGGATAATCGTCACATATTATTATTATTATTGTAAGGAGCAAATGTTATATTTCTATAATTAAAATATAGGTGTAACTCGTTCGAATTTCATGGCTCATCTATAAAAATTATTTTTGACTTTTTAAATTGTTGCCAACTAATAGCGTTCGGGGTATTTTAAAATTTAAATTTATATATTATAAGGTGGTAGAGCGTATATGGTTCGACCGGGGAGATGCAACCGCCACACATATTTCCATAGCATAGTTCTTTTTTTCGTGTGTGAATACCAGCTCACTTATAACTATATAAGGCGACTCATGACACAAGACTAGTCGGAGTGGCGCGGGTTAGGGAAAGTCCATGTCCAACAATGGAAAATCAAGGGCTGATGGATGGATGGCTGATTGCAAGGTCTGACCGAAAAAGAAAAGGTAAATTTGCAATCAATGTATGGGAAAAACGTAAACTATTTAGAAGAAACGTATAAACTTGTCTACCAATTCGCACCTTGCCAGCGCGGTGGACTATAGCCTAAACCTCTCTTATTCAGAGGAGACCCGTGCCCAGTAGTGGGACAATAATGGGTTGACGATGTATTAAATTCTTACTAAAGGCACTGCGTGTTGTTGCTTATCGGAGAGGCTTGTTAAAATCTTTTATAAGGTCAAAGTCTAATGAATTCTATTCAATACTAAGAGTTAGGATCGACGGCTCATCGTGCCTCTTAAGCACAGAAGCGTGTATAGAGGCGCTCCCGCAGTGGAGCATTCGCCTGTAATGTAATTCAATATTCAATTTTGAGCATTACGTTACAATACTGACTAACATTCACTTTTAATGTAACAATATTTTAGATAGAATCAACCGAACCTGCATCGAGTATTCACTTTAGTTTCAGCAATGTTTCAAATTGTATCATAGGTTGATCATTATAAGGCTCTATTTTATTAACTCATTGTAATACATGCAATTGTTCAATCTGAACTGTTACATTAAAGTAAAATTTTGGTGAAGGAACCCCCTAAAATGTACACAAGCCACGGTTCTCTGCGTGCTGACTATTTTTAACCGACATCTTATAGAAAAGGTTATCTTTTAAATAAAAATAAGTTGCAGAACTTCTCTCTCTGTAAGCAAATAACGGTTAACAAGGTCGTAAGTGGGTATGGATTATTCAGATACATAATTTAGGTAAATAGATTCATAATAAAATATCATGATTGACAATAAAAGCCAACCCCACTTCAATGGAGGATGAGTTAACTTTGCTCTTCTCGATAAGATATATCGAAATAACGTTTTATTTCACGCTTTCAAAGTTTTCGAAACACGCTGTATATAAACTACCCTTAAATTATGAGTAGGTAGGCACGGCCACTCCTCAAGCATAAAAACCTTGCGTGGCGCGAGATCCCTTCAGGAAAAATATGTACAACTATCAATTATACATAGATCATTTAGATATCAAATTTTGTACATGTTTGAATTGTTGCCGAAAGTAGTATATTTTTAAGGTTGTTAAATTAATTACAATGATGCCTGCGTGAATTTTTTTATAATGCTTTACTATACATGAAATTCTTCATAATATTGTGTTGGTACACATATATTAAAATTTAGATGCACAATCACATACCTACAATAAAATGCAGTGGAAATGCAGGTACTGGAAGATTGCCAATACAGGGCTTATACAAACGCATTGATTTTTTTCTGAGGACTAAGTGACCATTATTTCTCTACTTTCGAAATAATCTGCTACAATTACGTGCATAAAATGGACTTGGACTAGTCTTCCGATTGTAGTTTTACTTGAATTTTAAATTTGACTTTTTCAAATTATTATAAAAAGTGATGATATTGATCCCAACTTATTTTTTTTTTTTTATAGTATGAAAGTAGCAAACGAGCATGCAGCCCACCTGATACGGTAAGTGGCTACTGCCGCCCATGGACATCAGTAATCAACCCTAGGTAAGATCAAAGTATGTCTCCCTTACCACACCCTTCAGACCAGAACACAGAAGTGCTTAACACTGCTATTATTAGGCAGAAATACTTAGATATCCCATATTAGATAAAGTTGCCTAGTGTTCCGAAGAAATTATACCTAAATATATATTTTTAGCAGATCTCCATATGATTTATCCACAGACATTGGGCGGCGACACATTAGTTTTATATCATAAAATATCTAAGTTCCTACGTTATTATCTTAATGTAGCAATTTTAAATTAACGATAATTTAGATATCATCCTTATTTTGGCTATTAAATTGTTTAACTATTCATATTTAGGTAATCATATCTCGTTAGGTTTTGCCTATTCCATTGAATTTGTGGTTACGTGACAAACAGGGTTTTATCAGGCGCACGTTCTGAAGAATATAAGATACAATGATAGATACATAATATACTACTGCCAGCTCTACTTCGCTGTTTGTACGTTAGAAAAAGGAAATTAATTAAATCATAATTGCGTTTGATATTCGCGATACAAATTATTTAGTATTACTGCAAAGACCAATTTCGTCACAATACTTCACTAAATCAGCTATTTGGCACAAACTAAACTAAGTTACGCATGCGAAAATAACGCGGACATCATCATTTAAGAGGTGTGTCATCATAAAGGTCCTCTTCCACAAGATGTGCAAGATAGCTAAGCTGATATTATATGTCGAAAAGCTTGATTTAGCTCACGTATATATGAGGCGACCATCTTAGTCTTCGGGAGTACAAATGTATCTGTGATCGACGTCAGACAGAACCACTGTTCTATATGAAGTTGCTTACAGATGTGCTTGGACTGCAGTCAACACTTACCGTTTACCATTAGATGGATAGCATGTTCGTTTGCTACTTCAGTCTGATAAAAGATGCTACGTATTTTTCATTGATGCGAGCAAAGGATTGCAGCTGCGGTTGCTAGATAAGGGTTGCCGGTTTAGTTATCGCATTTTCATAGCAGATATTACTCTCTTAACTCAGCTCGGCTGCAACCACACACATCACTTAGCACCTCGCACATCTTTGGTGGAAATACACCCTACAGGTGTTTGCCTATCTAGGTTAACAGCAAATAAGTATGCTTTATTTTTTAAAAATTGTCACATTAAACATACGAGTATCTGATAACAATGTGTATCCATCTTGACATTGGTACCTTTGAGACCGAGTAAGAATTACTCATTATAATATTTTGTAAATTTATCACATACATTACATCGTCACCCAAAATGAAATCATAGTACCAAATAAGGTAGAATTCATAATTTCAGTACTAGTACCAACATTTGAAAGTATAACCATAATGAAAGTATAACATAATATCGTTAAATTCGACGACCGTGTAGTGGAGAGGTCACCACACCGGTCTGACACGCGGTGGTTTCCGGGTTCGAGTCCCAGCCAGACCAGACATCTAAATGATGAGTTTAGATTCTGTTCTGGCTGTTTGTGTATTCGTCTTTGTGTGTCCATGGTACCCATGACACAGAAGAAAATCCTAGTGTAGGGCTATGAGTGTAGAAAGTGTGTAATGAAAAAAGCCAAAGAAATGTTGAAACATACAGTTGCAGCATAAATAAAAAAAAAATAGTTTTTTATGAACATAAACTGCATAAAGGTGCTAGCTATGCCTTCTATAGGTATTGCAGAAGGCATCTACGGGTATTATAGAAGGCATCCATTAATACATAATTGATTTGCTCTCCGACCTTGCTTATTGCCTTTGCATGATCCAATGCAACGAGATATTGGATTGAAGGTCCATGCAAATCAGGTGTAATTTGATGAATGGAATGAAATAAACACTTTTCTCATTAATTGTTGCATTTGTATTGTATACCCAAGTCTATACCTAGGTGTTAGTTATTGTTCTAATATTTAATATAGGCTTTTACAGGCAACATTTGCTGCTACACAGATATTATTCAATATTTTCATAAATGACTTTGTATGTATTTTAGTATGACATCCAATCATTATATTAATACGTGAAGCAAAAACTTTGGACCCCTTTTTACTAAAATTGCGCGGACGGAGGAGTATGAAATTTGGCACACTTATAGTTTA
>MOOZ01003355.1:305552-332578 GCA_002930495.1 Cecropterus lyciades
TTTTTTCCATTCCCTCCCATTTTGTGGTGAACTTCGCAACTCATTGTAAAATGGCAAAATCTAGTTCTTTCATAACATTCTGAATGGTAATTAAGTAATAGATGGTTTCTATTTCAAATCTATAGCAAAATTGTTATCAATGTATGTATTATAGACAATTTGAATTATTATTGTATTGTTAAGTGTAACATCTTAGCTTAGCAAATTTAGTTTCTGCAGCTTCATAGAGTATATATATATATACTTAGATTTAACTTCTTTGGGATGCAATATAAAAACCCTTTTTGTATTCATCTTAATACAGAACCTATAGAAATGTATATAGATGTGCAAATTTAATGGTTTTAGCTTTAGTAGTTTTTTTTTATTTAAATAGTAAGCGAGCATGTAGTCCACCCCGTTGTAAGTGGTCACAGCCACCCATGGACATGTGTACACAACTTCATAATTATAGCATAAAGATTCTATCTGAGATCAATGAACCATAGATGCGTTGCTTCTCTCGAGGACTAGAATGGTTGCCTCATATAAAATTGAGCCAGGAACTGCACCCTTACCCCGATTCACAAGAACTGCTTCACACTAGAAATATAGGCGTGGAGGCGGTACCTCCCTGGTTTATACATATGCTTTTTGCCACTTTGCCATAGTTTAGACACTGTGATGATTAGCCAAAACTTTTGGTTTGATATATAATGTAGCTTAAAATAGTTAATTAACGAACTGAATACCTAATATTTGGTATCTTATCTATTAACATTTTATAGTGACAGATATAGGTAGGTAATGATCTTGAGAATTGGTTCTTGCAAAAGAAATACCACACCCCAGCAGTTCAAGATTAAGTTAAAATTGTATTTGACCACAGGAATAATTTATTTTGATTGGCATTGTACTAAATTATAACAATAGACATTTATTATAAATTAACCATAATTCAAAAGTACATACATAGATGCATGAAAAAATTAAGCAAACAGTGATGTGAATACATAATAAAATGTTGGACGATAATCTGTCCACTCATTTCATACGTTCATTACGTTCTCAAAGATACCTGTAATAAAGGTGCAATGTAAAACAACAATTTATTTATGTTAACTCCGTTTTAAATTTCGTTCGTCGAGGACCACTTCGACTAATTAGGTACGCGCATCGATACTTTTTGCAACTACATGCAACCTTAGACGCAATCAACGCAGGTAGACGAAAAAAAAACCTCAACAATGAGACATGCCAACCGTGCTGAACCCATATCGAAACGCATTCTACAGTTTCAAAATGCACGATCGGTCCAACATTCTCGTTTTCTTTTTTCTCCAAATACAAAAAAAATAACAAAGCCATACGCCCAACGGTCATCACACATCATCTGTCTCTTTTTATCGCGATAAAAATATTCATGATACCGCAAAAACAATGGCGATAAATAATACAGCTGACTAATATTACATTGTCGTATAATCATTACGTATTAACTAATATTGAATTTCATGAACGGAGAAGAATCAATAAAATATGGTAATTTTATACAAAAATAAACAAACCTGGGGTCAGTTTTGCAGGTGCAGTAACGGTCTCTCCAAATGACGAAGTTTTAGGTTCAGCAACCTTTATTCCAGGACTCGAACTAGAACTTGCAGCATATGGGGCACATCTTCGCCTTTTAGCAGGCAGCTGGGCATCCCAATCATAATTTCTTTTGAGAGTAGCACACGCCATTTTCTTTTACGCCCAGCGACTGTCCTCCTAAGTTTGTCTACTCAATACAAATAATGTTGAAAATGAAGCACTTATGTATTCAAAATTAAAAATAATATCAAATATTAACAAAAAGGAACACTAAAATTTAAAAACAGGCACAACTAGACGATTATTTATAAGGATTTCTAAAAATATTTTGGATTATACGACGCAGCTCCGTTCTCCTTCAATTTCCAAATCCGAATTCTTTTCTTTCACTGTTTCATTTTTTTTTGACAATTTTGTTGTTATGAATCAAGTTTACCAACCAAACCATATTATATTTTTCGGATTCATGGACGAATTTGTATTACGGTTACTTATACTAGAAAACTATTCAAATAAAACAAAAACAAGTAAAGAAGAACTTTTATCGTGTTTTATTCTTTTAAATGGTTCTGAAAAATGGAACATGTAGGAATTTAAGGTAATTTTTTTGAGTTGGAAATAAGACTAATTTGATTTATAAAGTATATATAGTCTGTGACATTGTATCATGACAATTTGAGTAAACCTGAGTGACACTGACAGTTGATAAAGTAACTCTTTTTATCAATGACTAATGTCAGCAATAAAATAATTGTTGTGTGTAGCCTGTCTGACTCATCATAGAGAAGCATTTGTTGAGAAATTGCAAAACTTTTGCAATAATTAATATAAAAGTTCTGTAAAGGCGCGCGCCTGTGTTTTATTTTTTAAAAGTGTTTTTTAAGCCGTCAAACTGGGGAACGAAATGTCATCATCCGCAATGGAAAGTATCCTTTAAAAAAAATAGCACATAAAAGTTATACTTAGCAGTTACCACTCTTGTATTGTACATTGTATAATTATTTTGGTAGTTTATATGTAGTTTTTATCCACCTTTAAGGTCTACTGTTATAGGTCTCGTTAATTCTCGCCACTCAGATTGATCCAGTAGACCTTGTAGTATTATATTCTGCGTTTATCTGTTGTTTTCTTAAGATCGTGAATCAACTTGGAACTCTGGAATCCGGGAGGGTGGGCATAGTCATCATTTTTAAAGTCTTTAAAAAATAAATTGTGATCTTTGTTTATTTTATACAGTCAATAACCTGATGAGAGGAGAAGGTTGGCTGAAACCGTAAAAACATTTAAATATTAGCATTTAGCAATAACATTGCTTTATGGCCAAAATCGTTGGATGCAGTTAGCTTTTTACCCAGAACCAAGTAAATAGTGGATACATATATTAAAACAGTTTGGTTTATTTTTTGATAATCAGAACAGGATTTTTTTGAATATAATTTTAATGAGTACCTAAATGGTTACAGATTTTAGTGTTATTCAGTTAATCTTTTCCCTACCCACATCTTTAGACTTTCTAAAATGCATGAACAAACATTATTTATTTATACTATACTAGCCGACCCGTGCCCACTTTGTAGGCATTAAAAAAAATGTGTGGTTCTCAGTACTAAATGTTAGGGATTATTATCCAACTGCTAGGGTTATGTTTTGACTGCATATGTATATAAATATGTATCAATTTGCATGCCAATCTGGCGAAACATGTATGCACTTTTATGTAAAATCTTGGTGTGTGAATATTGTGAGTTGAAATTAAAGTGATTATTAAAATAATTATGATTATTTTAATTGTTCAATACTTCTTTGTATACAATATTTGATGTTATTATTTGGTAGCAAAATGTATTGTTTTTCTACATATCCAGAGATAAACCAACATATATTTGATTTGACTATGGGAAAAACACTCTTTTTTAAAACAATGCCTCCTCTTATTCTGTACCATTATAAAAAACAGGAAAAAAAAATCACGTTTTTGTTGTATGGGAGCACCCTTAAATATTTATTTTATTCTGCTTTTAGTATATGTTGTTGTAGCGGCAACTGAAATACATCATCTGTAATAAATTCAACTGTCAGCCTATTACGGTTCATGAGAAACAGCTTGGTGACAGACAGACAAACAGATGGACAACAGAGTCTTAGAAATAGAATTCCGTTTTTACCCGTTTGGGTACAGAACCCTAAAAGCATCTAACAGAAGTACCACCCAACAGATTACGACATGGTCATACCTATACTATATACCTACCTATATACCTAGTAGTTTAGGAGTCCATAGTGGACAAACAATGTGACACATAATTAATATATATTAAGATATAAGCTTTTCTATCTTTCAAGTTGAATCATACTGCACACGGTGTGCAAATTTGATCGAAATTGGTCCAGTAGTTTAGGAGTCCATAGCGGACAACTAATGTGGCACATAATTTGTATAGATGTAAGGTATCCTGTCTTTCATTTTGCATAAAATTGCACACGATGTGCAATCTGATTGAAATCTGTTCAGTAGTTTTGGAGTTTATCGCGGACAAACAATGTGACACGTAATTTATTTATATTAAGATTATGCTTACATACTATCCTTGACTTGTAAAATCAGAACACCTATTTAATTTAAAATTTGCGGTGAAAGAACTAGAGCGAAATTCAAAGAAATGTGAAAAAGAAGAAAAGATGGAAAAGGAGAAAGCCAAAAAGGCGATACAGAAGGGCAATATGGAGGGGGCTCGGATACATGCGGAGAATGCAATACGGCAGAAGAATCAGGCACTCAACTATCTTCGCATGTCTGCAAGAGTTGATGCTGTGTCAAGCAGGGTACAAACTGCACTTACAACGAGAAAGGTACTTTTCTTGTTTTTCCAGTTTATAAGGTAAACATAACGCTTCCTACACTCATAGCCCCATAGTAGGATTTTCTCCTGTGTTGTGGGTGATATGGACACACAAAGACGAATACCAAGACCCAGAACAGAAATCTAAACTCATCATTAAGATGTCTGCCTGGCCCTGGAACCCACTGCGTGTCAAACCGTTATGTCGACCGCTCCACCACGTGGGTCGTCATATATAGGTAGAACCAGTATATTTGGACGGGGAAGCTTTGGCATACCTACATGTTTATAGTGTGAAGCACTTCTTGCACTTTGATGGAAAGGTGCGGTTGCTTTGCTTTCAAATTATGTGACCATCTTTTTCCCCTGGAGTCAATCTGTGATTGAATTTAAATAGAATGCCTGTGATATATGAAGTTACTTACAAATTTCCATTGGCACAGTGACTACTTGCCATCAGAACTGCGTGTGGGTGTGGTACATACTTACATTGCAATGTTTTTACATTCTATTAATGTATGTATTCATAATTCCATATCATATGGCTAATAATCATTCTCCACACATTAAATCCAATTAGGTACTTAAACTGTAGCTGCTTCTCTTATTTCATACCTTTTTACTGTTTCTCATTGAACTTGACTACTAAAACCTGGCCAGACTGGCCTTTTTTTTATGACAAAATTTTAATTTTGATTTATGATTACATGATTTCATCTTCCATTCGGATAAGAAGTAACTTTGCTATCTTTATTTATCTATACTAATATATTTAAATGAGATGATGTGTGTCTTGTTTCTTACAAGAACAACTCGTCCTATTTACATGAAATTTTGCTTAGATGTAGCTTATTTATGTGGTCATCTTGGTTACTTTTGGTTTTAATATTTTGCACTATTTAAAGATGGTGACAATTTTGGCGCCCCGTAGCGAAGTACTTATTAAGTACTAATTCTAACAATTTCAGGTAACAACTTCGATGGCAGGGGTAGTCAAGGCAATGGATGCTGCCATGAAATCTATGAATTTGGAAAAGATATCCAACTTGATGGATAAGTTCGAGAGTCAGTTCGAAGATCTGGATGTGCAGTCCTCTTACATGGAGAATACAATGTCGCAAACAACAACTACCTCAGTACCACAAGGAGATGTGGACAAGTTGCTCCAACAGGTGGCTGATGAAGCAGGGTATGTTAACATTTTTGTAGAGATTCCATACATTTATCAGCCCTTTGAGGGGTTTTTGCTAATATTCATCTGCACCTAGCATGCACCCAACCCATCCACTTCAGTAACCGACATGGTTATTGACGTGGGTGTTGATATAACACAGGAAGACATGGTTGCCCATTTCCCGGATTATATTCCTTAGTCACCTACAACATTCACAGGAAGAAAAGGAGTGGTACTATTCAAGACTGATATCACACAGCATTTATAGAGATTATACATCTTTCAAAAACATAATTATGAAAATGAAAGAAAGATAAAAGAAATATGATTTACCTATATATCTTTTTTATATAAACAATATTAAGTATCATAAGTAACATATCTTAAAAAAAAAACATTTTTCAGCTTGGAGTTGAATATGGAACTGCCTTCTGGTGTCCCGAGCACATCAATAGGCACAGCTACAGTCTCCGCGGAACAAGATGAGCTTACACAAAGACTGGCAAGATTGAGACAAACTGAGTAACAATAATTATGGTCACAATGTACAGAAATATTTATACCTAAGTTTTTGTAACGCTGAATGAACATTTTAAATGTGATGCTGTTTCTTAATGTAACATCTTTCTTTTTAAGTGTCAGGGTGAATAATTGTTTTTTTTACTGTCTGATTTACACAAGAGTGTATTAGAGAATTAGAGAATATTCGCTTCAGTTCTTGTTTTATCAAGAATAAGGTCGCACATATTTGCGTTTGTATACTTGGATGAAAGTTGTGCGCACACAACCTTTATAGTGGGTGTCAACTGCCTAATAATATCATAATGGGTATTCTTACCAATCTGCACTGACTCCAATTATAATATTATCTTAGCCTCCATTAGAGGAGATTAAATTAACGCATACCGGTGTGATACTGTTTCATGTTTTATTTGATATTAGAGTGATATTTGTACGAATATCTAACTCATGCGGACAGATATTTGATATAGATAATTATATTTATCTGAAATACAGCAAATTCCAAGTGTTTTTCGCTAATATTGGTTGAGAAATTCTTGTGTAAATCAGGTACAAGTTAATAATGGATATACCCTTATCGGCAAACAAATCAATTTATTACGTATTTGTATATTGTTACTTCTGGAATATGTTTATGAATTAAGTCTCATGTCATGAAAGTTTTAACCACAATATTACGCTTTTGTTATAATATGCTATTATTTTTATAGATTATGGCTATTGAACCAACGGCGTAGGAGATAAAATATTTCATGCTTAAAGTGCTAGACAACATCAACATTAAAAGATCCCAATTATACCTACACTTTTGGCCTACGCCCTGAGCGGCGGTGGGTATAATCTACATTATGCTATTTTTAAAAAGTTATTTTATTATAATGGATGATTCTGTTCCTATGTTGCTCCAAATTGATAGTAAAATGAAAAGGTTTTTTTAAATAAGCAATGAGTTCTATTTTTATTATCTGTTTTGTGACATAAAAATTCGCATTCCTAAAACTCTAATAGCTTTTCTACAACTGAGACTTAAATGTAGAATATTATATTTTTTTGTAATATATGTGTAATATTAAATGTATGGTTAAGTTTCTTTATGGGTTTCATTTATTAGTACCTTCACGTGAATATAATTTCTTAACTATTTTACAATATTACTTTTTCTGTGTTATAATTCTGAATTTAAACGCAATAATAGACTTTTAAATCAGAACTGTTCCTTAATTTCAACCGGTTTATGCATGTCCGAAGGCAATGCACTATACGAGGTCTTAAACCTCTTAGTTCTCACGAAAAATCCTAATCCGAGGTAGAAATGTAATCCAACCTGCATTATTTATAGATATCCATAAAGATTGGTGGTTAAATACGAACAGGTAGGTAATATGCTCGTACTGATATTTCCATATCATAAATGAACTATTACTCTAAACTAGCCGTCGGCAATCGGCGACGCATCGGTCTTAGAAAATCTTGTCTCGCGAACCTTTCTAGAACGGTCTTTTTTATTTGTCAAATTACACACTACTTCTGAATACGGTTTACCATTACCTCAGATATGTGGCCGACATTGCAAAAATGATACCAAAAGGTTGTTTGTTAAAATAAAATGTTACTTTTCGTTGTAATATTTTATTAGTAAAAAACAAAGAAACAAGCAGAAATCTGTAATAAAGACTAACAGTAAATACTGAATTAACGCTAGGAATACGAAAAAGCTGTAGTGTACTTACGGACTATATAATACTAAACACTAGTGCGAGTCACTTTTATCGATCATAACAATATCGATACAAATCAATCTATTCATCAACTCAATATTGAAAATTCGAACGCTTGATCGATTTTCAAACATTCGATTGATGTTGGTATGATCTGTGATGTTCGAACGTTCGACTGATGTTGTCACGTGTCGTAACGACCTTCGATGTTTGAACGATCTCAATCCATATTCGAATAAAATCGACTAATCAAACGTATGTGGACATCGATTGATAGGTATTCGACCACACCTGTACAACTTTCGAATACACCCGAAAACAATTCATAAATATTGATACCTTCCTTCGAATATACCATGGTAACTTATATAGACTCATACTAATACTAACTAGTTTACCAGGCGCACCCGTTTAAAGATTTTGTGATCGAAAACGAAAGACTTTAAATAAAATTTATTTTGGATCGATTTGAAATCGATTTTTCCTTGTCTCATATTGTAATTTCTGTGGTTGGCAGGAAATATCCCGGGCCGTTTTGTGTTGTTAGATTTACAAGAAGAATGAATTGATTAAAATCTTCAAATGATGGAATAATTTATGGAATCAAGATCAGAAATTTTGAATTTGGACATAATATGACGTCACGAAACCAAAGAAATCTATGGACATCACAGGGAAATGACCCTTGAATTAATGTGTGTTTTATAGACCCTAACCGTTATTTTTACAATTGAATGCGTACACTACGAGAAGCTACTGTCAGCTATAAGATGCCAAAACATTGGTATACAGGTAAAAGATGTTAGAAAAACTGGATACGCCTGGCCGGTACGCGCGCGCTTGTCCGTATAATACTATAACAAGGTAAACTAGGTAAATGGCAATTGTATGACTTAGTAGTAATACTTTGAAGGAACGATCGCGTGTTTCTTTGGTATTGAGGTGGTGCTAAGCATCCCCGTTGTCTGCGTTCTTGAACGATATCTGGTAGAAGATCCAGTCCTCCAGGAAGGAGGGCACGAAGGCCTTGCTCTTGGTGAATTGGACGGCTGGTGTCATCTTTGCTAGCTCCTGTTCGTATAACTCCAGCGACTTTGGAGATGTGGCGCCGTTTCCCTACAAACCAAGCAAATTATTATGTTACTAGCTGAGCCCTGCGGTTATACCCGCGTTTACATATATACAGTAAATAATATTTACAATTGTATATTTTCAAAACATGTATGAAGATAGTATTACGATAGTATCTTTAGTAACTTTTACAAGAATTTGTTGAATTTTAGCGCAAAAAAAAATTTACTTTTCATCAAACTGGCATTACTATCTCATTTCATACATAAATGTATTTTGGCTTTTTTAGCACCAGGTCCCAGGATATATTCATAGTTTATGTTTTATTCTATTTATTTAATGTATTAAAAAGGGATCTTTTTGTTCAATTCAAAGATTTGAACAAAATGCTACTCACATGAGTCATAAACTTGCCAGTGGGCTTCAAGATCTGGAAGGCGGAGCGCAGTATGTTAATCATGAACTCCCAGAGCTCCCCGCAGGCGGACTCCGAGATCGGTATGTCTGTGAGGTCACCGAAGATGTAGTCAACTTTGCGCCCCTCCTGAATGAACTTGTTCACTGTCAACATGCAGTCCTCGACGATAATCTGGAACAGTGGATTTCTTATGTATTAATAGATTTTGATATACAGTCGAAATGAGAACCTCCTCCTGTTTTGGAAGTCGGTTAAAAAACAATACGCCAATTTTTTGCGTGTGGTGGAAAGGTGTAATTGCCGGCTCAGTTTTCATATGAGGCAATCATTTTAGTCCTCGGGAGTAGCAACGCATCGATATAGAACTGTTCTATATGAAGTGGCTTATAGATATCCATGGGCAGTGACAACTTACCATCAAATAGGGTGCATGCTCATTTGCTACTTCAATCTTATAAAATATATTAGGATCTGGTTTGCAGTGTGGTAAAACAGAGACATCCAAGGCCTTCTATCTCTCTTATAATTTGACGTATAACGATAAGGCAGACGGGAAACATGATAGTTATTTTATAACAGTCATCATAACCTATGGACATGTGCAACTTCCGAGAAGTCGTTTTTGTACCCATTTCGAAAAAGCTCATGTCATAGCGTTCCAGGAATACTTCAGGTAGTTAATTCCACGTCATATTATGAGGCGATCATTTTAGTCCTCGGAAGTAGCGACGCATCTGTGATCGACTTTAGCTAGAAAAACATCACGCTCTTTTGGGTAATAACTAAATAATTTTACGATAATTTCACTGTTTCGTTTCGCTCGTCGCTTAGTGAAACGTTGCGCAAATCACTTGTAAAAAAAGGTAACGTATAAAAAATAGAAAAATTGAAATGTTCTAAAATCAGATACACTTTAATCTAGCGCATATTACGAAGCCTCTTGCTTATTAAGGTCAGTGGGGCGAGTTAGAATCAATAGCTAAATGCGTCATCGAGGTTTCTTTTAAGAGAGCAATAAAATTAAAGAAGCTAATAAAGAAACTAGAAATGATCTACGAGAATAATACAATGCAGACGATATGTGGGTATATGTAGGCATTGAATTTTGCAATTTAATAAACATTATTAAATTTATAAGTTTACTATGTAAATGGGTTCCCAAAATAATTCTAACTCACTTACAAAAGAAATTCATCCCTTATATTTGCAAAAAAATAGTGTTTAGGACTGGGAATAGATAGTTATATAATATTATAGAATAAACATATATTTCCACCATCTTAACTTTGAATCGCTCATTATAAGTTTGTATATAAGTATATGAGTATGAGTTTAAAATTATTTAAAAAAATAACCAAAGTGTACAAAAAATGCTAAATACTCTTATTCTTGGCAATAATTTTTGAAACTTATTATTATTAATTATTATTTAATTTAATGTGAAAAAATAATATACATCTTTACGTACACAAAGGCATACTTCTTTGGAATTTGAATGGCGGAAAATGGCCTCACCAACCCACCTCCTTTGATTAGTACAGAAAGCTCCGAACAAAGTATCAGCGTTAGCTATGAAATAATAGCGCAGATGCTTTAAAGATATAATCATAGTTATAGAGACGATGAGTAGGTAGGTATCTTTAAGATCTATTTGTAATTACAATATCGTATTACTTCTTAGAAGTTATAACACTGCATTTCCTGCATCTAGTCAATGAAAACATACTTACTATTTTTAGTTTTTAATATAGAAATATACTATTTTAACTATTTTTGAAGGTAGTAGAGCTCTTTGTGGTTCGACTCCGATTAGGCAGAAATAGGTGTACACCTATTTCTGCCTAATAACAGCAGTGTTATGCGCTGTTGTGTTCTAGTCTGATGGGTGTGGTAAGGTAGACATACTTTCCGAGGCATTCCATCTTAGTCCTCAGGGGTAGCAACGCATCTGTGGCCAATCTTAGGTGAGACTTTGATTTCACCTAGGGTTGATTACAGATGTCTATGCGGCAGTAGGCACTTACCATCAGGTGGGCTGCATGCTCATTTGCTACTTCCATACTATAAAAAAAGTGCAATGTAGTAAACATTGCTGAAAGCCTGATGTTTTGGTATAATTCACGCAATGATATTCAAGGTGTTAGAAGTTAGAACCCTATGTGTTTCAACTCCGGTGATACCACCGCCATATTTACTTCTGCCCAATAACGCAGAGTTAAGCGCTGTTTTGGATATGGAAAAGAAGTTATATAAGTCCGAGGCGTTCCAACTTAGCTTTAGGGGTAGTAACGCAGTTGTCGCCAAAGCCAGGTAAACATAAACGCTTTCTACACTCATAGCCCCACAGTAGGATTTTCTCCTGTGTTGTGGGTGCCATGGACACACAAAGACGAATACACAAACACCCAGACCCAGAACAGAAATCTAAACTCATCATTGAGATCGGGACCCACTGCGTGTCAGACCGGTATGGTAACCGCTCCGCCACGCGGGTCGTCAAGGTAAGAATCTAATCTTACCTGGAATTGATTCGGATTACAGATATCCGCGGACTGCAGTGGTCACTTACCTAACCATCAGGTGGAATGAATGTTTTATTGTTTTTTTTTTTATATATTGTAAACAAACATATATACACACACACACACGACACATTTTTTTCCAACGTTATACTATTAACTTTCACACACCATTCTTTAGATTAATGAAAATAGCGTTATCAACTCAATTTTTTGTAGTAATTTTAGTTTTTTTTTTCAAACGAATGAACGTTTTCCTGACAATTATAGTTGATAGATCTCACCTCGTAATTTGGTCCCTTCCGCCTCTCGAGAACGTCCCCGCAGATAGACTTCAAGTGCTTGTTACACGCTGACATCACCAGCTCGTCTATCTCCAACATCCATACGAACTTCGGTTTCTCCTTCAGCAGCTCGTATAGAAGAGCACCGTCACCACCGCCTTATAAATAAACATATTGTCTTATAAATGCATGGGTCAGAAATAAGTATTAAAAAGTATGATAAAAAACACAACCCACTTCTATGCCACAAAAAGAAAAATCATAATTTAAATAGAAGTTGGTTTAGTACATAGTCGTATAAATAATATTATTTTGCGTATATTTAGCTGGATCAAAGCCACGAAAATGTGTCCAATGTGAGCGCCGACTTAAGAACTATGTACTATGTATAAAAATATACTGACAAATTGATAAACTCTTTCCTTGGAACCTCAGTTAATTGTTCACATCGCACAGAAATGCACTTTGACTGAGGTCAAACTTTCCCCTTGGTTCTGTTGTCAGACGTTTGTTTGGCAGTAGATTTGTAAGGACTGATGGATGATAAGATTAGCAGTGATTACAAAGGGAAAATACTATGTCGTATGTGTGTTCAATAATTTTAGCTACTTTTTACAGATAAGAGCTTTAACATTTTAGTACCGTGCAAATAAGCATAACAAATTATTATATACATGAAAAAGAAATATATATGTGGTCTATTTTGAAATCATAGATGTAACACTATGGACCAAAAGAAACAAGTTATCAACAGAATCTAAGAAGTATTTATAAATTCTATCACTTTTCTTTATTTTATTCTAGTAATTTTCAATGGCTATTTTTCTTTACTTTGTTAAAATTTGAATATTTAAGTAATAGTAAGAAAATACCTAGAATAACTATTTCCTTTCCTTCGTAGCTTTCTTTGCCTCGCTGCATTAAAGTTTCAGTATAAATAAGATCAGCCTCTGAAATATCTGAAATAGAAAAGTTACACAATATCTTTATACACCTATAAACGAAATACTGGAAGTAGCTCACGAGCATTCAATCCACCTGATGGTAAGTGGCTACTGCCGCCCATGAACATCTGTAATCAATTCCAACTAAGATTAGATTAGACCTAAGATTAGTTACAGATGCGTTGCTACCCCTGAGAACTAAGTTGGACCGGCTAAGATGAGTGTTTACCTTACGACACGCTTCAGACCAGAAGACAACATCCCTTATTATAATAATGCTCTAATTAGGTACAGATTGCGGTTGTGCCTTCGAAGGGTTCGACTACCTTAAAATAAAGAAAAGATGGCGCTGCACAACGCTAAATCACCCTATGCATGTTTTGTAAACCCCGAACAGAGACGGGATATCTTCTTTTGCCAAAGTTTCACCTTGAAGAGCGATGTGGCAGGTCTCCTTTTATTTTTAATTGTAAAGGCTTAATTTTATGCGTGGAATACGCATGTACTCATTATCAATACAAAATGTACATAGCTAACAGCTTATATCAGAAATGCCTACTGTGGACGCTACATTGAACTGACATAGAGTGAAAAAGGCATTATTATCATCTGAGAAACTTGCACGAAATTAATTTTACTTTAACACAAATGTAAAAATAACCGTAAAGAACAATACACTAGCATATGTAGGGCTGATGATTGCGTGAGTTTTATGCCAATTACGATAACGTACGGTGGAAAGTAGGTTCATTATTTTATCCAAATGCATGTAAATAAATGTATACCTACTGATTAAATCTAAGTACATTATTTATCAACAACTGCCATTTAAACATATTTCCTTTAATGATGACGCTTCGATCATATCGCTGCTTTGCATGAACATTAATAATACAAAACAAAAGCGCCAATTTTACAATATAGTCACAATCAAATTAGACATGTTTCTTTTATTTCTATCTTAATAATGAATTATGTGAAAACAATAAAACATAATGTCTATAATCACGGTGTAGTTAAAGCATTAAGACATCAATAGTGCCTTTTAAAAAAATTGTATCTTTAACTTTAAATTGATGGTAACTAATATTGTGGATAACTTTATACTCTTGGATACGTATTTCTGTTTTTCCTTAGTCACTTCTACTTCACAACCGCAAAGCCAACAGAGGTAACAACAAACATTTAAGTGATGTGATTCGGTTTAGCTTCATTGATCAACCCTGTTATGGTCTACTTTATAACCGAATAATGTGTTTTTTTCAGAAGAGGTCCAGTCTAGGGTTCACAGTTCACACCATGCTAACCAGGAGTATTTTAATAGACCCTAATATCTAATTTAAAAAATATGTCTCATTTTATTATTAAAACAAGGGATTTATTATAAGTGTATATTTTAAATGATTGAAAAGACAATGCTTGCAGTCTATCTGGTGTTAAGCGACCACTAGCGACCATTCACAATTGTAATCATCCTTGGATAAAATTAAAGTGGTATTTGAAGTCGATTACTGATGCGTCGTTTCCTATGAGGACTAAGATAGTAAGCCTTGGATAAGCTTGTCTCCATTACCACTGCTCTTTAAACCAGAATACTGGTGGTGCAACAATGGAATCACATAGGGTTCCATCGTCCGTAAGAAAAACGGAGGAATTTCGGAGGCCGAAATTCATAATAATGATTAACTTGATTAACAATTTCTAAAAGGTTTTTTTTGGGAATCGCCAGTAACTACGTCATACGGCATTTGACGTCATCAGACCATGGAAAGTGCATGTTAACGATTGTTTCAAATTAGGAAAAAAACGTTCATCCAGGACGTCGATTCCAGTGTCATTGTAATGAACTCGAATAACGCACTTTATTACTTATTTTCGTTGTATGCTATATGCGGCCCACGACTTCTTTAAAGTGCTTATATTTGGATCGCAACTTTTAATGTTGCCCACCCCTGATCTAGGCAATCGATTAAAACTACTGATTGAAAAATTAAATGCGCAGAGGACAGACACCGACACAAGTGGTTGTCATAATTGACTGTGACGGGACGTAAATCGGTCACGGGTTACGACGGGAGCACTTTATCACTTATTGAACGCATCGTTCGTGTTCTAAGTTTGCAGAGTTTTTTCAAGAGAATCAACAAAAGATACTAACTAAAACTGTCGCTAACAGTAGAAAGTATACCTAATAATCCAGAAAACTGATGGCAAGTGCCACTTTCGCCCATGGACATCTTTAATCAACTCCGAATAAAATAAGTCTTATCTGAGGTTGATCATAGATGCAACACTAGCCTGGGGGAGTAAGTTAAAACGTCTCGGATAAGTGTATCTTCTATACACAATTTTCAAACCACAAAACAGCAGCGTTTAACACTGCTGTTATTGGGCAGAAATAAGTGTGGCGGTGGTGCATCTGGAGTCTAAACACACGTTGTGCTACAACTTTATGTATAATAATAACCATTTTCCCTTCTATAAAATATAAAATAAACATGAATGGATCGCACTGTAACGACCAAGTGTCGTCCTTAGATATTTGTTAGAGCTTAATCTATTTAAACCGTGATTTGTGCGCAAATATACTCAAAGAAGAATTTATTCATTTTCCTATATGAATTGTCAATGACGTTAACAGTTTGATTCAAACAGTTTGAATATTCTCAATACACAATTTGAAATTGCAGAATTTGACAACAGTTCACTTATTTCAGAAAGCAGCTTCTTAATTAAAAAAATATTGACTCACTTTGTAAATCATCTAGCACCAACATATTTCCAAGCGACTTGGAATGTACAATTTGTACTCTTTGGAATGGCGACTGTTCGTCAAACAGTATGCCATCGATATCGTACTCCAGGAGTCTCTCATCTGAAATTATAATAACGTGATCACATATCTTCAAAACAATCTACAAAAAAATAATTATACTACTAAGAAGGTTTGTTTCACGATTTTTTAATAAACAGGTTCCTAAAACCTAATAATATTTAATTTTAATTTTGGTATTTGTTATTTTTTCGTTAATACAGAATGCCGACAAATACATCAACATAGACGTGCAATGGATAGGCTGTAATGGTTGACAATTTAAACATACAAACATATCGAAAGATAATCAGTGGAGGTGCCGATACCCAGAGACCTTTAGGTCTTTTTAAGTGGAGTTTGTGTAAATCAAGTATCTTCGTCACCAACCCGTAACTGTCCTTTTGATTTTATAAGCTTAAAGTAGCAAACGAGCATGCAGTCTACCAGATGGGAAGAGGTCACTGCCGCCCACAGATATCTGTAACCAGCTTCATGTAGGACAGGGGTTTTATGTGAAGTCATTAATAGACGCGTTGCTACTCGTTAGGATTGAGACGGTTGCCTCATGTTCAATATAAATGACCGGCAAACATGCCTTTTCATCAAAACGCACGTATTGCCTCTTGCTATGAATAACTGTGGCGGTGGTACCTTCCCGGTCGAACTTTACACGTTTTACTATCTTCTTCTAGGCAGGAGAGACTTCTAGGCAGATTGAGAGGAGATCTCAGAGTGAGACTTGGGTCACTACCCACGACGCTAATCAAGCGCGGGTTGATAGATTTAACACACTTATTTTAATTTAACTCAAGCAATAAAAAAAATCGCATACTTCAATTATAATTTTAACTCACTCGGAACCAAATTTAAAAATAGTGAAAAAAACCTTTACAATATATTTGTAATAAATTTTAAGTTTTCTAAAATGCCAAAAGGTTATTAATAAATATTTTTAGAATCATGATGTTAATGAAATAGGTTCTTTTCCTTTGTCTTACTACTTTACTGTTTGTTTTATGTTATCAGTCGTAAGATATAAAAGATAATATCGAAGCGTGTAAGCGGGTTAAACAGCAAACTCGCATTTTTTTCCTCAACAACACAAGCATTTGGTTATAATTCTTGCGTTTATTTGCCACAAACAATGATATTTATTGTGAATTATTAACTGAGTCATCTTGTACAGTTAAATATATGTCTAACAATATTACAATTAAGCCGTAAAATCTACTTATAGTTTTAACTATGTGTTATAAATGATTTATGCAACTGAAGCTAGATATACACAAGTTAAGCGAATAACGTTGCGATATAGGAATTCTAGTGATCTTAAGAAAACAATTCAGACTTACCTGAGGTAGGGTAATACCTGCCAAATAGACATCGTTTTATGGGGGCATATACTTGCGATTTAATGACAGTGATGTATTTTTTCAGCTGATTTTCCAATACTCGGCCGGACTATTAATAATTTTTTCGATAAAAAGGAAAAAGAAAAACAAATTAGATAAAAACGTGAGAATGTAACTAGCATGCGGTTCTATCGCTAAAGGGATAACCTGTTACTATAGTTTTGTACCATCTTTGAAACATTTGTAGCAATAAATGAAAAAAGGAATAATGAATTATTAAAATAGAAACCGGTTCTTTTCGAAAAGCGTTTGGAAAGGGCGGGAGTAAAAACCCTACAGATTAATTTAAGATTTTCTCTTCACTAATAATATTAGTAATGTATACTAAATATTAGTAATAATATTAGTAATGTGACTAGACTTTTTCAAGAAATAATTGTATAATGTGTTGTCTATTTCAACAGAATACATTTCTTTTAAATTTTAAAAGCAAAATAATTGAAATATCAGATATATGTAATATTGTGTATCTAATAACTAGTCTAATGATATCTTCGTTGTGGTAATTATATCAATATCAATTTGTGGTAAGTATCATAACAAATATATGTTATACGATAATATTATATTGTAATTGGACACTTGTCATGTTATTTTCTGTGGTACAGACAAGGAAGTAGTCTTAGAATAAGTCTGACAATTAATTTTAATTCTAGCTCCTGGACATCTATGAGTCATACATAGGGCTAGATTTTTATATAGATCTTATTATTGTCATTTGCTCAGACAAAATACTGATAGACTCTTATACATGGACCATTAAAGTAAGAGAAATTGGTACTATGTGTTTTAAGGCAAGTTGCATGCAAAACTCCCAATTTCATTGACTGCTATCAACAATAGCTAAAGCACTCAAGGTAATAGTAACAGGTTCAAACCCTTCTATTATTAAATCTCATCTCTCAGTCAAGAGACATAAGGTTGAGCGTCTTCTCAGTTTATTACTGGAAGATTCTGAGTTAGTTAATAATGTTATAAATAGATGAGTGGGTTGGGGCGAAATACATGCACAGGTGTATGATATGAGCCGCTTAAATGAAATGCATATTGTCTGTGATTAAAATTTATGCAAATCAATAATGAACTAATGTGAAATATAATTAAAAAGTAGTGCAAAGTGATTCAGAGGCTCTTAGTCGCATTTTATGAATGTTATGTCCCAACTTTGGACACATGTTTGTTTCATATCTGCAGATTTACTGGATAATAAATAGTATGGGTTGGTAGTGACAAATTTGAATGGTAGCTGTCAATTTCATTCGCATAAAATTTTGGCTTTTTATTAATTTCTTTATTACAAGAACTAGTCTAAACATTCAGTCTGATTAGATCTATTCCATAACAAACAGATTGGAACTGCTCTTTTTCAATTTTTTTTACAATATTTGCCTTGAGTGTCATAATAATTTGAATAGGTGTTGCCTCTACAAATATATCATCACACGAAAACCTTTTTCTAACAATGTTTATGCACCAAACTTGAAAGCAACTAATGTAAGGTTCAGTGCAAGTATGTTTACGCAAATTTAAAATTGAAATGTAATGAGAAAATGTGACTTATGTATCAAAATCTGTAACTGTAGAATACTAAAAAAAAATGCTTAAAACCCAAACAGAACAAATAACTTTAGAAATAACAAAATTTTTGACATGAATTATTCGCCAATTGAAACAAAAATTAGTGATTTTTTAAATAGGGGTCACTAAAAATATACAAACATTTACATAAATGTCCAACCTGAACTAGTTAAGTATATATCATATTTATAGCCTCTTTTGATGGTTGGCAATAATTTTAGTCTTTCGCAGTCCAACGTGACTCTTATGGATCTTTCCAGTAGTTTAGAGCACTAAAACATAAGACAAAACGCTCAACCTTTCAAAAGTACATTATATCAAGTAATGTTAAATCAACGCAAAATTAAATATGAAATGGTTATACAATTATTAGCTATTCCAGATTATTACTTTACGTTAAGTAATTCTTGATACCATATGATAATAAAATATTATTGTGAAATTTTATATTTTTTAGTATCTGCAATGATGTTATGTACGGTATTAATAATATAAATAAATGTTAACATTATCAGAGACAATATTTTGAGTTTATAAAACATCTTGAGTGAAAAAACAAATAACTAACATATGAATACTCGTTTAAGTAGTTTGCGCGGGAAACGCATTGCAACAAATTATACTATTAAAATATTATTACACATTTCGCAGACGCTATTTTAAGGCAAACTGGGCTCACCTTGAAACTTATTACGGGTTCCTCGCTGTCTTCCTTGTAATATTCAATGTTCACAGTGACGAGACCACGATCAAACAATCTAACGGACACTGTTGTACCTTTCTTGCCGGTCAGTAGTTTCAAAGACCCGCCGTCTATTTTAATATCAGCGGCTAAAAGCAGATTAGGTATGTAATCTTTTAATACTGTTTCCAACTGACCGAATACAGCTTTTTGACCGCTTTCGTCGCCCAACCGAGCGGGGTCTATAGAAAAATCCAGTAGCATTGTCTGAACGGACATTTTCCTTTATAATAATTGTTTTTCTTGTAATATAGAAATTTGGACGGAAAGAACCGGCAAACCTGAACGATGTTTTATTCTGAATTGATAAATTGATTTGACCGATTCGTTTGACGATTTTGACGGTTTGCCAATAGGGTTGCCATATTCCCATTTGTTATAGTATTGAAATTGTCAGGCTTATTAAAATTTCATTTGAGAAAAATATTATACCAGTTATAGTATTATCATACGTAATAATAATTTAAATAAAATAAGTATTTTTAATGGCTATCAACATTCAATGTTATCTTCTTTTGTGTAATTAATTCGTATTACAGAAGTCCTTTGATATTATCTGTTGTACTAAATCAGTTGTTGCGGTAGCAACACCTAACGAGTTCTGTCTTTTGTAAAAAATTCGGAGTTCTAAAGATTTTTGTGACATGGCTGGAAATAATACTGAAGAAGTAGAGGTAGGCAGGAATTACAATTTGGCTCGATAGATCAGATTCCTACCCTCACTTGTGGATGTATTTTAAAGAGTTTTGTTGTTTACGAGTGCTATGCTGATGTGGCTCGGCTAACTTTCACTGTAGCATTTGTTTCGTGCATGCCGCATTTATCGTTGATTTACAGCTGCCGGGTTAAGATTCCTTATTAGTTACGGTTTATTGCGTTTAAAATTTAATTGTACAGCATTTTTTAGCGTTTAATATCCGAGTGTTATAGGTTAGGTTTAATAAAAAAAAATGACTTGTGTCTTCAAGGGGTCCGCTGGTACGGAGAGTAAAACCACCAATGCCGAGGTTCCACCGGAGTTCCTAATCAAGCATCCCCTGCAGAACACGTGGAGCCTGTGGTTCTACGACAACGACAGGACTAAGACTTGGGAGGAAAACCTTATTGAGCTCACCACTTTTGATACGGTGGAAGACTTCTGGAGGTAATAAAAAATGGCCGGATCAAATTGATTGTGCGTTTGTGATCCTAAAATTATGTAAACATACTATATTTAATTTAAAATTTGAGTTTCGTAATTTTTTCTGGAATAAATTCTTGGAGTTGGACAGTCATTGAAGGATTGTTAAACAGTCAGTTGGTTTTTATTTGTGTTTTAATAAGTTCTAACATGGATACAAGTATTCTTTGTAGTATTTATTGCAATGTTTCTTTATGTCTTTCTCTGATATGTATGGATTTTAAAGATGGTAGGACTCTTTATGATTCTCTTGACTCTTGAAGCACCTCCGCCACACTTATTTCTTTTAAAAGGGTGTGGTAAGGGAGACCTACTTATCCGAGGCATTGCAACATAGTCCTCAGGGGTAGCAACGCATATGTAGCCTAAAGTAGGGCTCACCAACTTACCTTGGGTTTATTACAGATGTTCATGGGCAGCAGTGGCTATTTACCATCAGGTGAACCGCATGCTCGTTTGTACATCCATATTTTGAAAATGGATGTACAAACAAAAAACAACAACAAAAAAAAACACTATCATGATACTAATATATCGTAGTAAAAGTATTAAAGTAGTTCATTGTATTACTGCAAGTCTAATCTGCCTATTCACAAGTCTAATCTGTATTCATTATTTGCATTATTTTCATGTTTCAGACTGTACCACCATATCAAATTACCTTCGGAGCTTCGTCAAGGCCATGACTATGCAGTGTTCAAGCAGGGTATCCGACCTATGTGGGAGGATGATGCCAACAAAATGGGTGGTCGATGGCTCATCAGTCTTGAGAAAAAACAGCGCAATTCTGATCTTGATCGGTTTTGGTTAGATGTGGTAAGAATTTATAATGTCAGTAGGCATGTATTAATTTTTTTTTATGCACTGTTTTCATGAATGCATTAGATAAAATGTCAAAAGTTTCTTGAAAGGATCTAAGTGGTAAACTTATGATTTAAGCCAAGGGATTAAAGGGATTTCCAGACTAATTTGTCGTAGTGTATATTTTTGGTGATGTCCTTCTTATTAAACGTATTCAGTGTAAAGATGTAAAATTAACATTTTCATATTAAAAAAGAAAAATATAGTTAAACTTTAATGTTGTGTGCAAATACTGCAAACTATATGTCTTTTTGTAACTGGCCAAGGATAGTGCTACGATGTCCCAGGGCATCCTGACTTATAGATAGAGATCCCCCTATCTAAGCAGTGCAATGCAGTTATTTATCTCACTTATTATTTTCAATTTTAGATTCACATTTAACTCTTAACGGAATGTTTAGGATAGAAAGTAATATTGTTATTTTTGTGCAATTTTGATGTGATAGTTGCATCTAGTCCTGATAGTAAGACTATGGACTAAGTGGTCAGTGCTCCTCATGGACATCTGTAATGAACCCCAGATAAGATTTGTTTAACCTGACGTTGGCTGCAGTTGCTACATCTGAGGTCTAAGTCGGTACATCTCAGTTATGATCCTCGTAGTTTTAAATTGCCTATTTATCCTTTTTATAATACCCTTATCACATGTGATATAGTTATACATTTACATCCTATGTGTTTACTTTATACTATGTAAAAAATATTGTCTATTTATTTTGCAGGTTCTTCTTCTGATTGGAGAAAATTTTGATCACTCTGATGAAATATGTGGTGCTGTTGTAAACGTCAGGGCCAAACTTGATAAAATTGGTATGTATAATAATTTTTAATATCAAGCAAGTCTTTATAAAGAATGTAGCATTTTTAAATATAGGGATATGTTTTTTATAAGATGAAAGAGAGTCATGAGCTACCACCGCCACAGCACTGCTTTACGCGATTAATTGGCGTCATAGTGCTAACACTACTGGCTGCGTTTAACCGTCTTTGAAAAAGTTATTATTAATGTTATTTATTTTTACATCCTAATCCCATTTGGCTTTGCTTTAGCGGAATACATTAAACTTAGCCTTAAAAAAATAATCCTTGCTTTTAGTATAATGTTTAAAAAAATGTATATAAACTTGATTCACAGGTGTCTGGACTGCTGATACGTCGAAACAGCAGGCAAATCTCGAAATTGGCAGAAAGATTAAGGAGCAGCTTGGAATCCACGGAAAGATTGGTTTCCAAATTCATAGAGACACCATGGTGAAACATAGCTCTGCTACCAAGAATCTTTACACTGTTTAGTCATTATAAATTATTTGTATACTTAATATAGCCACAGTGGTATAGAACTACTCTAAGGGCGCTTTTCATGTTACGCGCGTTTATGATCGTACGAGCGTCCCGCACACGCACATGAATTAACTTGCTGGAGTTTCCTCATGACCTTGTGTGTGTGCGTATAAAACGACAATATGTAAGTAACACGTGTGTGGGGGGGGACACGCGTGTAGGCGTGAACGCGCGACAGGAAAACCGCCCAAATAAGGTTGTCTATAAATGTATTTATGAAATGTTTCTTTTATAAATGGTCTAGGAGCCTTTAGGTTTAACGTTTTTGCTACTGTGGCTATCTCCATACATAGTATATAAAGCTTTTATTTAACAGAAGTAGTATTTACGTTAACGTTAAATGTTTGTCTCATTATGAGAAAATTTATATCAATATTTGGTAATAACTCGTTTTAACGATTAATGTAAACACAAGTCTGATGTTTCTACTAAAGTTGTGCTTGAGAATGTTTGTTAAGGTCGCATAGATGTAAGTTTATATTTACTCATGTTTACAGATTGGAAGATAAATTTGTAATGAGAAAACAAGTACATACTGGATAAACAATTTCTGTTATGTTGTACACTGCTTTGGGAAATACATAAATTATGTTGTAATTAATCTTTTGGTACCTCTTGGCTTACTTTCTGTAATATTTCCAGTAACATGCATTATTTGAAATTTCGATGTTTGTGTCCGTTAGCTAAATGATATTTTGGTATTTTATATAAAAGTACTAAAATAAAACACTGAACTTGTTTCATTTAATAACCTTTCATGTAAGTAATAATTATCAGACTTTGGTTATTATATAATTATTACAATACCAATTTTTAACATCTCTGAAGATATAACAAGAACCTTTTACTTTTTAAAAATGAGGATTTGTCTATAATAAACAAAATATTTTACTTGCAAAAAAACCATATGCATATTGTCAAAGTTGTCACACAATTAGTAGTCAAATTAGAAATTACTTTAGCAATAGCCGACTATATTTTTAATGGTCATATATTATAAAAATTTTTCGTTATTACTCCTATATCAAACTCCATAAAATGATAGAACGGGTATGTTTCACATTATTTATTTAAGTAAGTAGACAGGCTAGACAGTAGTGAAATATCTGTAAATCTGGACACCTTTCCATGTTTTACAAAGGTCATAGTTTTATTTTATCAAAAGTAATAACACAGCAGTAGGTCCTGCATATGGGGCCTTTTCAAGAGTGATCTGGTGGTTATCCAGCAGTCGGTTAACCGAATACACTAACCGGACTGGCTTGTTTACATTGGGTTGATTATTGTATGTGTCGTCCGCCGTTTAGCCTCTTCGTAATTTCCGAAAAGCAAGCAGTTATGACCGCCTAGGGCTAAACGTACGAGTTTTATATTAGGTCGGCCACCGTAAACTCATTCGAAGTTTCTTCGTTGTCGCCCTCTTCCAGTGTCTCCTAAACAGCAAACAGTTATGACTGAATAGGGTCAACCTTAACAAGTTTAAAGGTCTGTCACCGTACACGGCTGCATTTGAATACAGCTATCAAATCGCCGCTCACGGCAGAGAAAATAAATTATGCAAATGATAAAAGTCTGATAAGGATAATATCCCACGATAAAGGATATTGCAGTTTGGATCCCGCCCCGCAACGCAGTGGTATTGCCATGAGCTGTGGATTCAGTTTCATATTCTGTTTGAAACAAAACAACTAAATTGTTAGCGAGTCAAACGCTTTATCTTTACAAGATATGTTTTAATTATATTATTGAATATTCTCATTGTTTAATATTTATGTGTTGAAATTGGCTGATGTATTATAGTTGTACGTACCTATAGTTGATATTCACACATTGATATACAGTTTCAAGTTATCTGATGAAACATGCAATTGTTTCGTCCTTGTCATACGCTTCATTATATCGATGAGTAAAATCGGCACCAATTTAGTTTATTAGATATGTGACACGTTATATTACTGAGTGCAATTTATATCCTACGGACTCCATATTATGTAGGTATACGTTTACATACAATATATTTGTTGTGTTTTATAGGTGTAGTGTATTTCAAAATGAAAACAATGGTCAATAATGTTCCGGTTTCCGTTACGTGTCCTTAGTACGAGTTTATTATGTTTCCTCAAAACAATCATTGTTTTCTGTTGTTGCAAAGAACAAGGTAGGGCCGGTAACGATAACGATGACGTGATATAACGATGATGTACATTGCAATGTAGGGGTAAAACTGATTTAAATAATTTATTATAATTAATAAATGTATACGGATGTGAGCTTTTGTGTACACTACAATTGATGTTTATATAAATATTAATTAAACTTTTTATTTTACAGACATTCATTTGAAATATATTATTATGAATTTCTAATTTTTCATCGAAAATATTTTAAAATTATGAAGTTGGAAATATAAAAATTTGAAGCGATAACATATTATTCTGAACTTGCAACACTAAATTCGGGGATTTATTCTTTCGTTGCAAAGAGCCGATAACGCGCGCTCAAATCATAATCATCTACAAACATATAAAGAGTCGCAAGCTAGCGAATCAGTTCAGTAGTTGGTATTTGTTGTACCAGTAAATCAATTATGGGGGATACTGACATGGAAGTCCTAACGGTGAGTGGAAATCGATAGTTTTTGAATATTTTCCTTTAGATTTCTGTGGACGCTAACGGCAAAAGTGATTACACATTAAATACTTGCCATTGCTACATTTGGTCAGTGTGAGTCACGTTATTACGAGGAATAGCAATACGAGGAATGATAATGCTATATGTACCTATAACAAGCGAGAATTTTCTAACACTTTTTTTAGTTTAAATTTTAAAAGTTGCTATCCGTTTATTTATTTATCGTTGATTATTATGACGAATATTTTATATACATAGGTATATATGGAAGTATGCACAAGCTGCTTTCAGTTGTGCATAATAGTAGGATCACATATCACATGGCGTATACTTATAAAGATTGTAGGCATCTGCGTGCATCGAAATATGAATTATCGCCGTGGTTCCAATTGTGATGATTTTTTAAATATGTTACGTAATATCTTTAATAAATTATCAATGTAGGCTTTGACCTGAAAATTGTAGTTTCTGGCGTAAATCTAATGAGATTCCAAAAATAGTATCATAGGCATTTCATATATTTTTGTCTCTTAGTACGAAACATCTTTGTATTTAAATATTTTAAATATAACGGTGTCTATCAAACAATCTAAATTATAAGCACTGGCGAATCTATAATTTAATTTTTTCATGACCTGCCTCCTGTCTACTCCCCAAAGAGGATGCTTTTTAGATTTGGGGGGATGGGTTGTATTTTTAAAGTTTTGTTCTGTAATCGATGTAGGTACTGAAGTAGCGTTTCGTGGGGAGGATATACCTTTGTACTACCCTTTTGAGTCCGTCAATGATTATAAGTATTTGGTGTATTTATTGACAAACAGCTGTCCAATATTTATAACAGGGGTACTTATTACCAGGTTAAATTGACGTGGAATTAATGAATGCCACGTATCATACGACATGGTTCTCTCTTAGCATATGATACTACTTTATTATCATGGACATGCCATGTTAGGATAAATTATTATAGCAATGAAGCTTGCATTTCATCTGTCAGTGCCTTCTTGGTAGTCGTTTCTGTATATCAAGAAAAGAAATTTCTTAAATCTTTATCGCAGTAATAGATTAAAAATATTGTTAATACATTAATTGACAAAGTATACGTTTATTCAGGGTTCCAACCAAATCGTTACTGATCATTCCAAGGAATCCGAAGATGTGCCTCTGGAGGGAATCAAGCATCCGTTGCAGAACGTATGGAGTTTCTGGATGTTCATGAACGAGAAGAGAAACTGGGAAGAGAATCTCATAGAACTGACCACTTTCGATACTGTGGAGGATTACTGGTGGTACGCAAACGTAGTAATTTAACAGTATCCGTCCGTAGTACAACAGTTGTGGTTGACAAAGAAGTAATGATCGGCTCGTCTCTGATTTCTTCTCACCCTATGTTTATGAGGGGGG
>MOOZ01003355.1:332598-348624 GCA_002930495.1 Cecropterus lyciades
GAAATATTTTACGATATTTGTTCGAGACTAGTTCGAGACAGTAAATCAAAAAAGAGAGGACATTTGAAGATTTTTTTCTTTCTCGCCTGTAGTAAGTCGGTGGTCCGAATCCTCCCCCACCCTATATGGGTATAGATAATAGCACCGTTACTGCCTACCGTAGCTTTCTTTATACCAGTGTTTTAAAGCAAAGGGATTATTTCAGACAACTACTTTTTATTAGTACAAAATTTTTCTCCAGTCTCTACCATCACATGAAGCTGCCCTCTGAACTGCGCCTGGGTCAGGATTACGCGGTGTTCAAGAAGGGCATCTGTCCAAAGTGGGAAGACCGTGGCAACAGGAAGGGTGGTAGGTGGCTTATCACGATAGACAAGAAGACGATGAACATGGACCGTATCTGGATGTATGTTGTAAGTGTAAATAATATTTTCTGAAAATTCTAATTTGTAACTTTTGCATTTCAAATTGTGTGATTTTGTGTCATTGATTTACTAAGATTGGCATGGATAGCATTAAGATGATAAGCATTAGAATCATTGTGTTTTTTTATCCAATTAAAGTAGCAAACGAGCATCCAGTCCAGTCCATGGAAAGTGGTTACTGCCGTCCATGGACATCTGTGAGTTCATATAGAACAGGGGTTCTATTTGAAGTCGGTCACAGATGCGTTGCTACTCCCGAGGACTAAGATGGTCGCCTCGTGTAAAAGTAAGCCGGCAACCATAACCTTTATATATTTCCATTTTATGTACTTCTCATAGATGTTATCAGATTATTTGAATAGTCAACTAAGTTTTTGTCGAATTTAGATATTTTCCTACAACAATGGAAAATATTAAAGTTACCTTTTTATTGTATAACCATTATGAAGTATAATTTGTAACTACCTACAGAATTAATTTATTGTATTTTTACGTGTTGTATTGTATGTAATGGCTTACATTTCCTACCAGTACTTCTACCTACAGGAAAGATATCAGTGGGTATTCTTAGTATAACGCTGGCGACCTTATCAACAAACTTTCGATGACACTTGATTACTATTTAGGTTACGTTAGTTCTTATGAACAAAACCCTCCGTACTAAATATTTATTTTATTTGCAGTATAGTGTAAATTAGGAAATTTAAAAATTTAAGTAGGTAATATTGTTTTACATATACTATATATACATAGATAATCTTGGTAGAGGAAAAAGATTTAAGGTCATTTTATGCGTAGTAGTAGATCTATCTATCGTATAGTAGTACATCGTAACTGAAAACAATTTATTTTTTTTGCAGTTTTTGTACTTGAACTCCTAAACTACGGATCGATTTCGGGGTCCGGATATGGTTGAAACATTCCACGTGGCTTTTAAACGTATGAATATAGGGCTAGTTCTATGAAAATATTATTCGGTATCGTAGGTACATTAGAGTATATTTGGAGGCTCTAGGTTCGATTTTACACGGTCCGGCTGCTGCGGACTGCCATCTTAAAGCATAGGTTTTACATACTTTAGTAATTTTACTTTACATTATTTCAGGTTCTTATGTTAATCGGAGAAAATTTCGATAATTCGAATTCTATATGCGGTGCAGTTGTGAATGTTAGAGTCAAGAGTAAAGTTGGTAAGATTTGATTTGTCATATATTGAAAATACGTGGCAATCTATCGAGGAAGTCAAATGGTTTCTAATCTGTAATGGGTACTCACGATATGCAGTTACTGCTGATATTTTGACCCAGTTACAGTGGCGTACCGTGAGGGTGCTGAAGGGCAGAGGAAGTCACGGCCCCGGGCGATTTGGGGAGTGGCAAAATTTACTTTTTGTATTATATAACCGGTATTACTTGTAGAAATAATTTTGAAGCTCAAGTTGCGCACCCGGGCAGCATATTCAGGGGCTGCAGAATATAATTGTCTCAGAATATAATTGTTTTTGTACGTCATGTTATTTTGATGTTTTTTTTTGTTGCCAAAATTTCCTAAATGGATGAGCGGCGAATTCAACTTCCGCCCCGGGTAGCATGACCCCACGCTATCCCATTTCCCTGTTGCATGAATCGTGGTCACAGCGTAACTAGGCGGCAGTAAAGAAATTAAAATGAAATATCTTAATTACCCGTTACACCAAACGATGTATCATTCCGCAATGTTATTAATCTGAAATAAACAAGTCGAAGCAAAATGTCCTGTTCGCGTAATTCTGCCTACATTTTCCTATATCTTAACTATGCCATTGTATTTTTTAGGTATTTGGGTATCAGACAGTAAAAATGAAAATGCGAACAAGAAAATTGGTCGAAAATTGAGAGAAACTTTGCAACTCCCGGGAAAAATCAGTTTCCACGAACACAACTCTGTCTCAAATTTGTATACAGTTTAGTGGTACCTAACAAATTACACTTATGTCAGTAATTTTACTACCTACGTTATAAGTAAAGCATTGTAACAAAAATATGTTAAATATAAAATTATATTGTGTCTGACTCACGCACATTTAGATAGTAATTATTTGTTATTGTGGATAAGAAATTGTAATTTTTATCATTTAAATCTGACAAGTCTAATGTTGCTTTTGAATGTTTTGGTAATCTGTGATAATAATTAAACTGGATGTTTACATTTTAATAAAACGTTTTAATATTAATGTTAAAAATTTAATCATTAAGAAGTAAGATAATCTTGACAGTAGACGACGAAATCGTTAAATCTATAAAATTGTGCACGTTCGAGAGTTTGTTTGGTTTCTGATTTCCGTCTCTATGGTTTCTTCAACTCTATGGACTGATTCTTCCGCATTATCAACTCCTTTGTGTACAGTTTCTGTAAAATAAAAATAAATGTTTATAATTTTATCTATGAAATTGTCATACTAGACAAGGGTTTCGTGAGAGTGAGAAGAGATTAGTCCATGATTTACGATGGCTTTGATGTTTGATTAAATATGCGAAAACAAAATCGAAAAAAAAAATATCCAGATTATGTTAATTACCTGTAACCTTCTCTTCGATAACTTTTCCTTTACCCATACAAGAGTGTTCTTTATCTCTTATAGATTGGAAAATTTTAGCAAAACGCCCTTTTTCCTCTAACTTGTTGACTACAACATCTTGCTCTTCATTGTGTTCTGGTTCGTGTGCATCAATATTATCATCGCTCCTGACTATTGGCATCACAGCTTGTGTTTTAGTTTTTCCAACTTGAGGACTGGATTTATCTGATCCACAAGGAATAGTTTCGTTTTCAGACTGGCCACCTACGCTTTTCTGATCATCATCACTACGTTTACTCAAGTTTGGGCTCATGTGAGAAATATCTGGGATGTGAAGCAGGTCTTGTATGATTGGTGTTTTTGGTGGAGGTGAGTTAGCAGTTTCAGCAGTTTTGTCGGGAACCTCTAGAGCTTTAATTTCATCAACATGTACATCGGTGTGTGTTCCTGCATGTGTTTTCAAATTATCGTCTATACCATGATCTATTTTCATTTCGTGAACATGTCCACCGGTGTGTATTTTCGGTTCATCCACATGTATATCTGCAATTTTACCCGGACTTATTTTCATTTCATCAACATGCCAGTTTGTGCTTATACCTGGATCTACTTTAATTTCATCACTAGGTAGAAGTGTATGTATACCTGGATCTATTTTAGCCGCAGTCTTTTTCAAAATTTCTTCGACAACTTCAACCTTTGTGTTTACTGTAGTGTTAACATCTTCTTCTATCTTCTCAACCTTACTTTCCGCCGTTTTTACTGTTTCATCGACAGTATCACCTATGTCATTTAATGCTCTGTCTATCATCAGACAGGGATCATTTTCATCTTTAGTTATTTCCGGAATGTCATGTGTACTTGCAGTTTCTAAATCATTTATATTTATAATATGAGATCCACTTACATTAGCTTCCAATGAATCGATTGACGTAACTTCTTCGTTTCCATTTTTATCCTTTATCTGATCTGTGACATTTGAGTTTGTTGCATCTTCTTTTGTTAATTGTTCTTCAGTTTTGTTCATGACTGGAACTTTTTGAAGGGGTGGAAGTTCGGTTAAAGATATTTGTCGGTTATCCTCGTTTACGATGTTGAAGTCGTTGTTTGTGAAGTCTGCATTGGAGCCTTTAGTAGCAGTGAGTAACGTGTGGCAGCCCCCGCACGCTACATTGTCTACCACGAAACCGTTCATGGCGGTGACCCGCTTTGGTGAGTATTGATTAGTTAGAGCTTCGTTCGAGTTATCGGCATCGTCTATTTCTTCCAAGCAAAGTTTATTGTGCCTCGATTCGCCGCAGGTGTAAAGTAGGCCATTATCTGATGAAATATGAACATTTTAAAGATTTACGACAAATATAGTAATTTTATAAAGTTCCATGTATACTTTTACAAAGTAGGTAAAGTTAAAGTAGAATTTCAAAAGTAAATAATAGTTGTGGCACATAATATTGTTAATATTTTTTTTTTATGATCCTACATCTTAATTTTGAAGAATTTTGCAGAAGTCTATAAATAAAATCAGAATCATTTGTGCTAACGACAAGTGTCTTAATACCTGTAACAAAAGCAGTGTGCATAGCACCACAAGCCACCAGTTTTAGTTGGTATCCGTCGAACATTTTCTCCATATCAATTTCAATGGGTTCTGTGATGTGATCCACGTCTTTGGGTAACCCAAGCTGCCCTTTCTCATTGGACCCGAAGGCTAGTATTTGGCTCTCGTCCATAGACAGAAGGAACGTATGATTAGCGCCGCAGCATGCGCTTTTGATCGGGATGTTTATGGGCAGAACTTGAGGAACGTATATGGTGGATGCGGTGTCAGGAATACCAAGCTTCTGATTCTCGTTGTCACCTGTCACAAATACTCCGCCTTTGGCTATAAATAAATAAATATATTAGTTTAGATCTATCAATTCAACTACCGACGAACGACGATGATCTCATTTTGACGATTCACAGGGTGGCGCGGTCACCACACTGTTCCGACACGTAGTGGGTTCCGGGTTCGATCCCCGGTCAGACAGATATCGGACAATGAGTGATAAATTTAGTTATCTATTTTGAATCTGGGAATTTGTGCATTCGTCTTCGTGTGTGTCCATAGCCTCCACAATATATAAATACTTAATCCTAGTGTAGGGCTATGAGTGTGGAAAGTATTTTTATTATTATCAAAGTATAATGATTAATACGATGATACGGCAAAAGTGTATGTCCCTTAATGTGGCCATCAGTTTCATCTTCATGTAGTTTATTTTTTTAATAATTTAGAATAATGTAGTTCATAAATTATATACTGTCCATCGATATAACTAACGCTTCTAAAAATAGTTCAATCAATAATATGTGGTTACAATTAAGTGTGTCTGTTTATATCCACGTTTTTTTTTTCTTATTTTTTTTATAGTATGGAAGCAGCAAACGAGCATGCAGCCCACTTGATGGTAAGTGGCTACTGCCGCCCATGGACATCTGTAATCAAACCTAGGTAAGATCAAAGTCTTACCTAAGGTTGGCCAAAGATGCGTTGCTACCCCTGAGGACAAAGATGGAAAGCTTCGGAAAAGTATGTCTCCCTTACCACACCCCTTACACAGACCAAACCACAACAGCGCCCAAAACTGCTATTATTAGGCAGAAATAAGTGTGTCGGTGGTGCTTCCGGAGTCGAACCACAAAGAGCTCTACCACCTTCAAACGTGAGAAGAATGTGCGGAGAATGCGTATCTACATGTACACTTAATAGAAATTTCGCACTTCCGTAAATTAAAAACTTGGCTTTATTTATTTGCACATAGTAACAGTAGTTCCTATGATAATATAAGAAAAAAATGGGTAAAATCTTGGAGTGGACTGAATTCAAATCTAGGTATAGATACCACGATTTCAGTACATGAATAGAAAAGGCATTCTGTATTTTTGGTTAAAGGGTGATCATCTTCAGGTAGAACCCCGGTTGTACTTACATTGAAATGGTTGACGCGATGGCGGCAGTGATAAGTATGTTAAAGTATGCAGTATCAGGGTGTCGCGATCACTTGCGACTTCAATTAAATAAAAAATCTTACACCTTAAGACTTTAGGTACGAAATCTGCGCTACTTTAAGTAAGTATAGGTAATGGATAAGCCCATTAATACCCAGTATCAATAAAACCAACTCACAAGTAATAAACACGGTGTGATAATACCCGCATTCCACGAACGATATCTTCTCCATGAACTTGAGCTCGCTGAACTTGATACTGGACCGCGTGTCCTCGCCGAGGCCCAGCTGGCCTTCGGAGTTGGATCCGCACACAAACACGCGACCGTCGTCTGGCAAACAGATTAAAATCGGGTTATGAATATTAAGTAGTATTTAAATCAGGCTTTGAGGGTGTTTAATTGTAATTTCGTAAATAGCGTGTTGACGTTATTTAATAGTACTTAATGTACTAAATACTTGAAATTTTGTTGCTTAATATTATTTAACACTAGGTACATAACCTTTATCATTAGCATACATAACCTTTATTTTGTAGATTAAATGATAAGTACGTAGTTACGTATATAGGCACATTTAAATATATTCACTATTAAAATATTATATGAACTAAATGTCAATATAGTAGTATAATAGACATTTCTATATTTTTTAAGATTTTTTGTTTTTCTGTGTGTTTTAAATCGCATCAAACCTAAACTACTGCGTATGTATTTTGAGGTAATATTTAGTACTTATTTCATTTAAATCCATCAATTTAATCGAAAGGTAATTACATTTTATAGTTATGTTGTATATATTTTTAAATACGAGTGAAACTATAAAGCACAGCTTGTAATAACAATACGAGACACCTAAACCTATATACCTTAAATAATACATAACTATTCAAGTACTAAAGCACTAAAATATGGATTAAAATAAAAAAACCATAATATCGTCCTGATAGTTATCGGCAATGCTTCGTGGCATTCACGTTATAATAATAAGGGTAAAAATTAATGGGAAATAATTGCTACGCTGCATGACGCTATTTTTATGACGTGTAATGTAGATACACGTGGCTATAAAACGATATAATGACCTACAGATAGCTAAATAAACTACCATTTATATTGAATGCCAATCGTTAAAAGGTTATAATTTTATAAAGTACACAAACGTAGTACGGTAGTATGCCGATAATTCAACGATGTTACAGGAATGGTATACACGAGGATTCATTATGTAATTAAGTTTTATTACCATCACCATGTAATGGTAGGTATCTAAATGTTGTCTCTGTAGTTCCGGGACTAGAATAGGGCTACGGTATCCCCTGCCTGTCGTAAAAGGCGACTAAAAGGGGGCTTCCGGCGTTGCGGGCAGCAAGAGAGGGAGCTCGAGCCGTTCAGCTAAGCAACCTCGGGAAAGACGGCGGCAAGTGTGGTCGCATGCCGACATAGAGAAGAGCCCGTAAGGAGCATCGCGCTCGGAGGACTCCGGTTGTGTTCTGTTGGTGATCACGGAGTCATTCACGCAGCGCTGAGGACGGCCATCGGGGGGTTTTAGTGCGGTAAAAATCCCACATAACCCGGCGTTGCTCCTACGGCGTCGGGTACCTTTTGAAGGTTTCTTCCTCGATACAAAAAAAAGAAAAGGTCTATCATATGTATAAAAGTACCAGCTTAATTGTACTAACAGTTTAATTATGATGAGTCATATTTTACATTTATCAGACTTTTGGCGACCTTCAGTAAGATTCAGTAACTGATTGAATTGAAGTCAGTAAACGCACTAAAAATGCATTATTTGGTGCTATTTTGTTAAAGGAGGACATCTCGGCTGACTTATTGATCAAGCCTGGGTAGCAGTAGACTCCGATACTCACAGTTCGACGCTTATAAATATACAACACGTCATAAAAACTTCGATAGCGTCATCGAGTTACCACAAGTAGTTTGGCCATCTATCGATGGCGAGTTGTGAAAAGTCGCCACGACACCTGTTAGTATAGCGGTGTGGTTGCTGCCAGCTGAAACCTGGCGAATTGCTGCGTGCTCTGATTCCAGCTCCACGTATTGGGGCACGCTGTGGGGCTCCATGTCCCCCGTGCCAAGTTGACCCTCGTCGTTGCAGCCTACTGAGTAGATCGCGTTTGTATCTGGAACAATTGCGTAGATTGGTAGAATGCTTTGTGGTTCAATAGCGTTGGCGTCTCTGTATTCTTATAACAGGAATTATACTAGTTAAAGTTAAATTAGTGCAATAGCAACGCATCTGTGATTGACCGAATGTACGGCTCCTTGCTCAATTACAGAATTCAATTGAAAGTGGGCGTTTGTTTTAATTTATTGTATGAAATTAAAATGTATTTCGTAAATAATTCAATTATAAATAAAATTGTTTAAAAAACATAGGATCATCTATAATATTAAGGGAATTAGGGAGGTGGATAACTATCCGTCTAGTAACAGAAGTGTTAAACGCTACTGTGTTCTGAAGGTTGTGGTAATGGAGACGTACTTAGCCTTAATCTTAGTTAGTCCAACTTAGTCCTTAGGGTAGCACCAGGGTTGCACCTGCGGTCGAACTAAGCTAGGACTCTTATCTGGGGTTGATTACAGATATCTATCGGCAGCAGCGACCACTTACGACCAGGTGCACTGCAAGTGTAGTACTTTGATTTTAACACGAAAAAATGCAGAAGTGCACAATGGACACACAGCAACTGTTATAGTATAATAATGTGATACAAAGTCAACGTCAAATCTGTTGCATAAGTGTACATACCTGTAACAAAGACTGTGTGCGCCCGGCCACAAGCCACGAACATGGCGCGGTGTGGCTTAAGCCACTTGACGCAACTTGGTCGCGTGACCTCATCCTTGTGGCCGAGTCCGAGCTGCCCCCAAGCGTTCCCTCCAAAGACGAAAACTCTACCATTTTCTGTAAATAAAAAAATTGTATCAATGTCTCAATGTTTATTTTTGCCCTTATGTGAGTTAAGTTACGATAAAACGGTTACAGTGTTGTCCTGTACTAGGATAATTAGTCATAATGTTTTTCCATTCAATAAATTGAATGGAAAAACATTATGACTAATTATCCTACGTCTTTATATTTTTGTATATAAACCTTTATATACTAAATTATTATTAAAATTACATACATCAAAATAAAGTAACGTGGGTCTGTATATTTCCAAAAAGCTACTTGGGAGGACAGAGAATAATTAATAGGTAATAGTAATTTCTATAACTTTCAGAATTTTATTCTGTGTGTCGAATCGCATGAAACTAACAATTGAAACATTTACATTTTTATAGTCCGTAACGTGAAGTAACATTGAGTGTTTATTTCATTATTAGTTAATTATGTAATCCACCAACGTGGTTGAACCGGAAGGCACAGCTTGTTTAAAGTATTGCACTAGATGTAACTTACGACATATGACAGCACTGTGCTCGTCGCCGCAAGAGATAGCAACGATGGGATCGTTCTTGATGAAGAAGTGACTCGGCTCGTTTTCGGCGAAGTGAGACTTGCCGAATGTGAACACAGCGCCCGTGTCTAGAAAAAAAATCAGGCAAGAAAAGTTTATTAATGCTTATAAAGCAAAATATATGATGATATTTCGATTGCTGGCTACAATTTATATGAGGCGATCAGTTATGTACGCTGTTGTGTTCTGGTAGAATAGGTATACTTATCCGAGGCGTTCCAATTTAGTCCGCAGGGGTAGCAACGCATCTTTGACAAACCTTAGGTAAGACTCTGATCTTGTCGGGGCGGCAGTGGCCACTTACCATCAGGTGGAATACATGCTCGTTTGCTACTTCAACTGTTTCAAATTTATATACAAAAAAGATTGGTTATATTTAAATTAAGATACAAATATCCATGATCAGTAGCTAACGCTGACGTCAAGTGGATGTCCTGGGGTAATGATTAAGCAATTGCTTAAAAAGCGTTTCGTGTTTCTACGTATAAAATTAAAGCAATCAAGATCCATCAACGTCTACAGTCTGAATTAATATTGTTATATTTCATTGACTTTTTGACCTTTGACTCATGGAGCTTTTAATACACCTTTCACGAAAACACGATAACGCAAAGCACTGGCGCCAATGACCAATTTACATCGAAACAAAGGTAAGAAATGTTAAGGCAAGAGACCATTACTTTGGCGCACGTAATTTTCCAGCTATATTAAAGGTTGGTGATTTCCATCTTTTGACCTTGGTTTAACTTTGTACCCTTTAATCTGATGAGCGGTTGGCTGGAGATTGATATCATGAACGAAAATTAGTGGTTGTTCGTACTGATTTAAATTTGACCATGAAAATCTCAGTATTTATTTACATGGAACCTAGGACTGGCGATTTTAGGATTTTCTGTTTTGCTTGACCAGCCCAAAGGTAGGCTTTAAAAAATATTAGACGGCAGATAAAAAGGATTTCCATTATGGTTGCATTAATGTTTTAGCGAGATATTTTTCTCAGGTCCGCTTATTTCTTGCATGTGTGTGAAGGTTGGACTTAGGTACTTGCTAGTTCCTGCCTGGATCCGCCAGTACACGGAGCGATTATTAATAAAGTTAGCGATGTAAAATATATCCGAGTGCGTGGTAGGGTATGAAATAATTAACATTGAAGCGTCTTTTAAGTTAAACATTTTTAAAGTAAACATGCTAACAACAGTGCCCTTATGACGAATTTATTACGTTTTCTCAACACAATTATTATTTACATCACAATGTATAGTCGGAAACGTAAAAACAAATGTTTCGAGAAAACATAATAAACTTATACCAATACTAGGGACACAGATGAAAAAAGAAACGGCTCTAATGACTAAGTTGTATTGCCACTTTAGTGGGTATCTCTGCTAACCTAATTTTTTTATATTAGAACACTGTTGGACTACATCGCTGTGTCAAAGTACTTAGGAATAAGAATTTTAGATCATAGTCCATCGCGCTGCCCAAGATTGGTAGACTTCACATTTCTTTGAGATTTTTGTCTAGAAAGCTCTCAAATCTCCCTTCAAATATTGGTAATTAATTTCTAATACGCGTATCATTTTAGAAAAATCAGTGGCCTACCTGGTGCGTACCTAAGATTCGAACTTGGATTCTTCATTGAGAGACCGAGTATCAACCATTAGGCTATCACTCCTCATATGCTGCCGATGGACATGCATCATTAACTTTGTTTTTTCTTTAACTTAAAACAGGAAAACTGAAAACCGCTAATTACTTTGCGTAAAACTGCAGTAGGTTAATATTAAATTCTGTATTAAGGCTGTGCTAAGTAACTACGTTATTACCATAAAAACACTCCTACATATTTTGTATATATAATTTTGCACGCTATGCTATGTAGGATTTTTAGACTTAAGCTTTACCATTTGGTATAAGTAAGATATTAAGCAACATATTATCCCGGCTTTCTATAAAATGGTACAATTCTTTGTGGTTCGACTCTGGACGCACCAACGCCACGCCTATTCCTGCCTGCCTAATAACAATAATAATGTGTCTGGTCAATGACGTAGCTGGGTAACCAAAGGCAAAAGATAAACGAGGGCCCTAAATAGACTATCTGGTTTATTTATATTTCGAATTTGGGAGAAATTTTCATTAGTTAAATTTTAGATTGTAAGTCCGCTCCCTGAGCTTGGGGCCCCTGGGGCACAGCCCCGTCTAGTCCTCCGGTAGCTACGCCACTGGTTCTGGTCTGAAGGTACTAACTAGGTCATGTGTGGTAAGAGAGAAATAATTATCCGAGGCGTTCCAACTTATTCTTCCCGGGTTGCAACGGATTTGTGGCTAACCTCAAGTAAGACTGATCTTATCTGCGGTTGATTACAGATGTTAATGGGTGGTTGTGGCCACTTACCATCAGGTGGATTGCATGCTTCTTTGCTACTTCGATATTATAAAAAAAAACAAGCCAAATAATATAGTGCGGTGAATAATAAGCGTTCACAATCTTTTTTTCCCTTCAAATTGTTTTAACACTATTATAACAATATTATTACATTACACTAATATAAACCAAAATTTTAAATCGGAACACAGTAGTGCTTAACACTGCGTTATTAGGCAGAAATAGTTGTAGCTGTAGAAAGAAAGGTTCAGTCATCTTTAAAATATGTGTTTTGCAACACCCGTCACTACGCCACCCGGCACGGCAAATATTAATAAGTTATATATATAAATAACTCATTAATATTTGTAAGTCTATACATGCCGTCTGCTGGATTCTAGAACACACAAAGACGGAATACTTTTTTGATAAACGCTTTAAACGCTTTCTACACTCATAGCCCCACAGTAGGATTTTCTCCTGTGTCGTGGGTGCCATGGACACACAAAGACGAACACACAAACACCCAGACCCAGAACAGAAATCTAAACTCATCATTGAGATCGGGACCCACTGCGTGTCAGACCGGTATGGTGACCGCTCCGCCACGCGGGTCGTCAAAATACTTTTTTGATACATTTTTTCTTTGTAAAAATATGTGAGCAATTACAAAATGCGTGGTCTTAGAGCTTATAGGCAGAAGCTCGTAACAAATATTAAAAGTTTATGATAATTTCTAGGCTAGGAAATTATTGGGCAAAAGTTTTCCCTAGATGTCCAAGGAGAAAAATATATTGTGCCCGTAATTGTTTTGTTTACGTAAACACGGCAAATGGTAAATCACAAAATCGTTACGCCACAGTCGCTAGTCGGTCTTGATATCACATGATGCTTTCAATTATGTGACACAAATACCGACTGTAGCGATAGCGCTTTATATCATTTGAAATTGATTTTATTACATTTCTTTATGGATCACGGTACAGTTTCTGCCAATTTTAGTTTATAGTTATAGATTTGTTGAGCTAGGTTCATATATGGAAGCACAGTTACACCTATCTCTACAGTCTTCTTTGAAGACGCAGAGTAGATATGCTGTGTTCGGGTTAAACTATTTCAATCAGTGCTTAGTTTAAGCCAATTATTGTTTTATTTCAGCCAATAGTTTTTGCCGTTAACGTGCAAGATGTAAAATGAACGTCGTCTTAAGGTATTGAGTTAATCCTTTTTGCCTACAAGACGTAGAATGAACTTCGTAAGGTATTCCCGAAGCACTATGTATACCATAGTTGTGGGAATACTTTAAGAGGGTCTATGAAAAATTGGCTTGATCCAATGAGTGTGGTGTTTGCGAATGAGGAAATCAGCGTGTAGTTTGGGTCAATTAGCTTGTAATGTAAGTTAATTAGTGTGTTATTTAGGCCTATCAGCTTGGCGTTTATTGAACTTATATGAAACTGTTTAATACTACCTATATTTGAATATAAAATGATAATAATGAAAGTTATACAAATCTATACATTTATCGGATATTATTTTGGAATTTACGAATGTTTTAGTTTTTATCTGAGGGCCACAAAACATTAGCTTCAAACGTTCACATGGAACTACAAGCGTCAGCGTTGAGGGTTGAAATAAATATATGTGTCCGATGTTAGAAAGCCAGAAAATTTCGATGCAAATTGTAGTAAAACTTGCATTGTAACTAGTGTTAAATCACAAAATTCGATATTAATAACAGATAGCGAGCAATGTTTGACTTTATCGTCGCGGCAATCGTCACTTTTAATAATTGAACTAAAATATAATAATCTTTAGACAGAAGCGATGTAAAATCATACAATTATATTTTCTATTACAGTTTAGTGGGTCTGTAAGGTTAGGCGTATCGGAGACGAGTGAAACCAATGAATAGCACTTTTCTTTATTCAATAATACACACATTATAATATCTGTGCAATGATATAAATACTGACTACATAATATTCATAATAGTAATAGTTACACTACTACAAAACACTACTATAAATTGAAGATCTTCCTTTTCCTGTTGTAGTCTTTATATTGACTGGTGCAAATACTTATTTCTAGCACGAACAAGTACTTATGTTTCTGTCGATGGGTGTGGTTGCTGGCTCCCTTTTATATGAGACGACCATTGTAATCTTCGAGAGTAGCTACTCATCTGTGATTGACTACAAATAATACCATCGTTCTATATGAAGTTGTTTGCAGCCGTCCATGTGTAGCAGTGACCGATTACCATCATTTGGACTTTATGCTTCTTTTCTACTTCAATCTTATAAAACAGAAAACCTACGTAAGTTATCGTCATCCTATCCCACTGCAGTGAGTAGGGTCTCCTTTCAGATGGAATAGACTTTGGACCATAGTCCACTACGCGGATCGAGTATGCATTGGAATACTTTATGCGCCTCTGAGAAGCTTTGCTTAAAGAACTCTCAGGTGTTTAGATTTTTGTATGTAATTTTCCTAAAGCAACGGTCTCCAGAGATGAGTAATTTGTAATTCGCGCTTAATTTTGAAAAATTTGACGTGCGTGCCTGGATTCGAGCCTCGGACCAAGAGATTGAGCAATTGATATTCGAACCACTAGTCTATCAATACATAACATCATATGAGTCACAAGCAAATATCAAAAACTTTTATACCTTTATTTTATTCCTATTTTTTGTTCACTAATCTGTGCCTTCAATATTTTTCCTTCAACACATCAATATTAAACGTACTCGCCCATCAATGCAAAGTAAATTGCATGGTACGGCCGAAAACAAAAACGTAAACGTATTGCAATTCGAAAACGTAAACAGTGTTTTGAAGAAACTCAATAACCTCGTACTAAGGGCACAGATTCGTGTACTAAATATAGTTTAAGGGCACTGTTTCTGTTAACGCACCTGGTATATCGTCGGTCATGATTGCTATACCACCATGTCCGCGGATCGACCGGCCGACCGCGCCGCGACAACTGACCGCTGCCCACGTGCCCGACCACTCGCCACCACCACCGTGGAATACCACCCACTGGAAATGACTCGGGTTTTATTTGTTGTTACGTTGCGAGTTGATTTTTTAATTTCGAACGAGTTTGCGAATGTTTTCTGTAGAATACATGCATGTTAGGAGCTAATAAAAAAAATCATACATCATCATTTAATATTAAATCAATCAAAAGGTAAATTGACAAGACAACTGAATACAACTGGCTGGATAATGAAATGTTGATTTTATAAAGAAAATTTATACATAATATATATACATACATTTTATAATTAGTCACGATAGACAATTATTCCACATAACTTAAAACTAAATGCTAAGTTGTTAAAGCTACGGAAAATGCCGTAAGGTATGATATTGCATGAAATGTAGCAAAAATAGGATATAGCACAGAGTTTATTTAATGGTCACTGCATGGATATCTGTAAGCAACTTCGTAGAGAACAGGAGTTATATCTGAAGTCAACAACAGATTCGATGCTAGTCCCGAGGACTAAGGCAGTCGCCTCATATGTAAGTTAGCAATTAGTATAATATGAAAAAATATAGCACAAACTTAAACCCGTTCTATTATACATAGTTCTGTGTTACGATAATTTATATCCTACCAAGCAGTACTTAATTATCCAGTTATACGGGATCCCTCTACGGCGCTTAATATTCTAAAACTTCACGGTGTGTTGTTTTCGGCAAGTCCACGTTACGCTGGGCGGCGAGGGGCGTAAGTATTGACGCGTTACACGAAGCCTGCATTCGATTGGTTTGTTTACTATTATCGATGCAGTCACAATGTTGCATGATTCTTGTCCATAATCGAGTTGTATGTATCGAGATGTATGGTGTTAAAACATATAATACTATATGCTAATCGTTCAGTCGATTGATGTTTATATACCTCCATATGAGTTCATCGTTATACTAACTCAATTTCAATAGGTAGGTATATGTTTTTTGTAATTACACAGCAGGTTTTGCAATACATTAATTTCATTGTTAATAATATTTATAGTACTTATTTTAGGCAGTAATTATTAAATCGAGTCTTTTTTTATAAGATTGGAGTAGCAAACGAGCATGGAGTCCACTTGAAGGTAAGTGGCTATTGCCGCCCATGGACATCTGTAATCAATCCTAGGTAAGATCAGTGTCACCTAAGGTTAGCCCCAGATGCGTTGCTATCC
>MOOZ01003355.1:398080-416036 GCA_002930495.1 Cecropterus lyciades
ACCGCTAAGTAACGAGCAGCAAAGCCTGTCAAGATTGTCAACGCCTCTCACTCTTGCAAGCGGGTGTGGGGTGTCAATAAAAAATCTTTTATTTATTTTATTCGTACTTATAAATTACTTATAACTGATTTATGGTGATGGAAGCCGCTGTAGGGGAACCCGTGTAGGTTACAGCGGCTTCCTTCCTTGGAGTTCTTTAAAAAAAGTTCTCAAAGGTGTATAAAGTCTACCAATTCGTACTTGCACAGCGCGGTAGAGTATAGCCTATACATTCCCAATCTGAGAGGAGGAGTTCTGCCCAGCACTAGGGAAATTATTGGTTGATGATTATTCTTAAATCAGTACCTACGAGTAGTCAATGTTTGTAACATTTTTACAAACAAATTGAATGTGATGTATTCACTTACTCTGCTTTTTTCCTTAAATGCGACACCTTGCGATGTGGTAATAAGTAGGTTGTTAATTTTTACTGCAAATAATGTATTTAAAAAAAAATATATTTTTTTGATTTGTTTGTCATTTATTTTAAGAATACAAAATGTATGTGTGCGCTTCTTATATTTCGTGTAACTTTTTTTTAAGTGTAAAGTAACTATTTATATTTTATTTTACGTTGTCGTTAAAGGTGTGTGTGTGTCTTGGAGTGTGACTGCATATTATATTAAAACTACGGTGACTAATTTTATAAACTGAATATAAACAGATTGGGTGTTACCAAGTAACATTATTGCCCAAATTTGCATATAAATTATTTTACATCTTTGGATAGATCTTATGAATCATATCTATTAACATAATTTGACAATTTGTTAAAATATATTATAGTTTATTTATTATAGCTTTATAAGTAAAATATATTCTTTGAATAGATTTATTGAATGTTTTGGTTAACAAGTTTCTGGTTAGTAATTATATTATATAATAACTTATTTTTATTAAATATATGTCATAAATATATTCTTGTATATGCCAGAAAAAATCTCGTCAGCGAGTATACAAATTCTTTCATAACTCTAAATAAATAAAGAAGCTATGTTTAAAATGATTTAACTCAAATCCTTTTTTTGTCTTATTTCTACGGATTTTTTCAAATTGCCTATTACAGTGCTTATATTTTCTAGGGATAGAAAAGGAATGAATCATAATATAGTTACTTAATTAAAATAAATTTAAATTCGGTAACTAGTTTTGACAAGAAAATGTGTGTAAAACATTAATTAAAGCAAATTCGTAGAATTTGGCAAGCGACAACACATTTATAACACTTATTTTAACATGTCAATAAAGGAGTACATCTGATGGTTAATGGTTACTACAGCCCATGGACATCTGTAATCAACACCAGTTGAGTTTGGAGTCCTATTTGCGATCGACCACAGCGTTACTACCGGCGTTCCAGAAGAAGCAACGCATCTATGACAAAACCTCAGGTAAGACTCTAATCTTATTTGGGGTTGATTATAGATGTTCATGGATGGCGGGAGCCACTTACCATGAGGTCTCGTTTGCTACTTCAATATTATATAAAAAGATGGTCTGCAGTGACTTTACACTGCTAATTTAATGTAGAGATGGGTGTGGCCGTGATGACCATTTATCTGCAATCATAATAAAGATAAAAAAAGCGAAACGAGATTTAAAAAGTCAACACATTTAAAAAAGTTATGGCAGTTCTCGGTCACATCTCTTCCGCTCTACCGGATCTACGCATTATTTGTTCTACAAATATGTACTTGCTCCTGCAAGTGTAATTAAATATTAATTAATGCAAATCCATAGAAGTGGCAAGAGACATGCTTCAATACACGAACTCAACGAGATAATTAGTGTGGAATGATTGACGGAATGAGTAATGACCGCTTGCATTGCAAATAGATGACAGAGGCAAAACAATTGTAGGTGGAGTTATAAATATTTGAAATGCATATTAATTATGTAATGTTTTCCGCTGAAAAACTTTGTAATGTAATGATGATGTGACATAAATATTTTTAGGTATGAATGTCATTTTCTTACACAATATTTACCTGTAGATTGAATACTGAAAAGAGCAGGAGAAAAATTTTGCTTTTAGCCAATTACCACATAAAGGTTAATAAGACACTTTTCACTACTTAAATAATAAAATATATGTGAACATTCCTTTAACTATGTACCATAATTTGTGATATTAGACGCCTGATGCAGTGATCGAAATTCAACCCTATTTAACGCCAATGAAGCTAAATATGAGATTCATCGAAGTATGACATTAATTTTTCTCAATTGCAATATATTACATTTTATTTTTGATAAACTACACAATTCGAAAACAGTTTAAAGTTTTATTTACATTATAAGTTATATGTGTAATTTTCATCTTTACATTTATTTTAGAGTTATTTGAAAAACTCCTAATGACAAAAAATAGGCTTAGGTACCTTGGCTAACCTATATTCACAAGAAATAACCTGATCTTGACATCTGACGTTGTTCACATGTGTCTAAACAGCATATACATATCTGCATATATAAACTTAATGATTATTATTTAAATGTAAACTTCGATGTAAACTAAATGTAAAGTAAGACTTTTCTTTCGTTAAGACGCAGTGATCGAAATTCAACCCTATTTAACGCAAAATGCTGAATATGAGATTCATCGAAGTATAACATGATTTTTTGTCAATTGTAATATATAAAATTTAAATTTTTATTTACATTATAACTTATATATGTAATTTTCATGTTTACATTTATTTTAGAGTTATTTGAAAAACTCCTAATGCACAAAAAATAAGCTTACCTCGGCTAGTCTATATTCACAAGAAATAACCTGATCTTCACATCTGACATTGTTCACATGTGTCTAGACAACATATACACATCTGCATATATAAACTTAATGATTATTATTTAAATGTAAAGTTCGATGTAAACTAAATGTAAACTAAGACTTTTCTTTCGTTAAACAAGTTCATAATCTCTATAAATTCCTACTCTATGCTTCTTAACGCTGACAAGTTATCCGCTAAGTGATTGAGTTAATTAATTTGGAGTTTGATTGCAATCTACATTTTCAAATGTGGTGATGACACGTAAATTTTGACTTAGTCTTATAACCTGGTTCCCATGTCACTACAGTTACATCCGTTTTAATTTTTTTATATTCTAATAACTATAAATTTGCTGTAAAAGTACCAAATTAAACGGTTTGGCACTGAGAGTCATTAAACTGTCGTTCTTATTTTCTCATATTATACCTACTATCTCATCAATCGATTATGAATTACTAGCTTATTCCCGCGGCTTGGTTCACTTCAGTCACGTTTACGACGATAATGAGGTCCCTGTGTCAATCTAGGCCATAATTTGTTTGCCAAAATTTTAGCAAAATCCGACCAGTAGTATTTGCGTGAAAGAATAACCAAACACACAACACATACATACATCCTCACAAACATTCGCGTTTATATTAATAAATAAGATTATTTTTCAAGCATTTAGCATATGATTGAGGTCCAAACTTCCAGGTATACACTTCTGATTTTTAGATCATGTTGATTCTGTGATCATTGAACAACAAAAGCGACGCGATAAGTCTTGCTACACATTGCTACACACAAAACTATTTTTATTGTAATTGTGCCATTATACAATATCTCTGTACAGATTACTATAATTGGTAGGCACTATCCCTTTAAAAAAAATGTCATGTTAAAAAGTACATTTTTTTATAGTATGGAAGTAGCAAACGAGCCTGCAGCCCACCTGATGGTAAGTGACTACTGCCGCCCATGGACATCTGTAATCAACCCTAGGTAATATCAAGATCTCACCTCAGGTTAGTCACAGATTCATTGCTACCCCTGAGGACTAAGATGGAAAGCCTCGGAACAGTATGTCTCCCTTACCACACCCTTCAGACCAGAACACAGCAGCGTATAACACAGCTGTTATTAGGCAGAAATAGGTGTGGCGGTGGTGATTGGTGCAGAAATAGGTGTGGTGGTGGTGGGAGTCGAACCACAGTGAGTTCTACCACCTTCATACATATAGGTATAAGTCCATTGCATCTCATTTCATGAAACATTAATTAAAATCACTTGAATTTACTATCCACAATATAATCAAAACAAACATAGAAGGAATGTTAGTAAATTTTATAGACATCAAGGGAACCTAAAGGAAATCGCGTCAGGTATTTCCACATTCCACAAGTAATGCAATAGTAATATGTTTACGTCATTTGCTTGTATCGCTATATAAGATGGCCTTCAGATACGCTTAAGCACTTGTCGGCATGTTTGAGTAAACAGGTGCACTGCATATTTTCAGCATTTCTTTATTTTTTTTTTGTAATATTTGTGCAGAAATAAGTGTTAACCTTAGAGCGTGTCTGATACGGCACTATCAAGCAGTTTCTGATGTTATATTCACGTCAAAAGCGCGTAATGATAAAGCGCGCTTTCTGCCTCATAAAAAATCTGAGTTGATTTGCTCATCAGCGACTGTCTTCAGAAAGCTCTTTTGTGTACGGAGTATATGAAAAAATATGTACTGAGGTAATTTGAAGGTGGTAGAACTCTTTGTGGTTCGACTCCGGAAGCTCTACGCCACTATTTCTGCCTAATAACAGCAGTGTTATGCGCTGTTGTGTTTTGGTCTGAAGGGTGTGGTAAGAGCATCTTAGTCCTCAGGGGTAGCAACGCATCTGTGGCTAATCTTAGGTGAGATTATATATAACATGGAAGTAGCAAACAACCATATAGTCCATCGAATGGTAAATGTCCACTGCAGCTCATGGATTATGGATAGCTATAATCAATCCCAGATAGGATCAGAGTCTTACCTGATCTTGGTCACAGACGCCCAGCTACCCATGAGGAGTAAAATGGAACGCCTCGGATGTATGTCTTCCTAGTCACACCTTTCAGACCAGAGGATATCAGCGCTTAATACTGCTGTTAGAATTACGAGTGTTCTTGGTGACTCTGGAGTTGTTCCACAAAACTTTTACCGTGAATCCGGGCAAATATGAATTGGAAATCATTACAAAAATACATACGAAAAAAACCATAATGCAAACTTAATTAAATTTAAAAACCAATGAAGCAATAGTTACTCATTAAGGAAAGATTAAAGATGCGCGTAGCGCAGCTAAAAACAGCTGCAGATCTATCGGTCAATAACACGAACTTGGTAAGACTTCTAACGGTGCTATGACATCACACCGATCATCACGCACAGATTACGTAAATCGATTATATAATGGAAATCGATCGCGAATCGTCGCGAGTAATCGATTCAGTCGTCATTGACAATGTAATCGAATAACGAGATCAAGATCACGGCTGAACGGAACGCAATTGTCTGTCGCGGTTCAAGTCTTGAGCGAAAGCGGATTTGTTGAGAACAACAGTAATTTTATTTATGGTCCTACGATTTAAATCAATAGTCACGAGATATCAATCATGGTTCCGAACCGGAACATTGTTGGCATTCAAAAAGAGTATTATTTTTGAATAAATGAGATAAAAATTTGTAAAAATGTTTTGAACACTGATATATCGTAAACGCGCTTGGCTTGTTCTTTGAGCGATAAATCAATCGTACTAAGTGCTTATGTCAAAACTTTTTACAATACATCTATCAAACAATAAATTCATTATAAAAGTTACCAAGGAATTTAAATTAAAATAAAAAAAAGACTATTATTTTTCAGCTAAGAAGCATTCTAAATTACTATAACAGTAAAAATAGTTTATATTTAGGGCGCTTCTTGATTTAGTGAAATGAAATGAAGTCGGTATTTTTTATTACGACACTTTCACGATATCTCAATACTTGCACCACAGAAATTATGATGATACAAATTATTGTAACCAAGAATACGTAGTAGTAGAGAAAGTGAATTCCAGTCGAATAGCGTCTTTATTTTGTATTTGTAAGGAAGAGGGCAAGCTGAGTGGGCAGAATGGAGTGCTTGGTCAATATTTATTAATTCTAGAATTGTTTGGTTTGTCAACGAGCAAAAGATAGGTCTACTTACTTTTGTATAACTGGTTATCTTCTTGTGATTGTTTATATTGAAAAAATGTTACAAAATAATAGATTGCTAGTCGCCAGTCGCAATGGTTGAAATTCAAACGTAAGTTAATAAAAAAAAACTTGATATTCACCGAAGTGTAACGTGTTACAGTTCTCAGTTTCCACAGACTAAGTATATTTTATTTTTGACAACATAAATACTACAAGAATCATATTTATTAACTACGATCGTTGCAGTCATTAAAAGTGGTACAGCCCTGTGTAGTTCCACTACGGAGGAACCGCAGTCACTCCTATTCCAGTCTTATAACAGCTGTGTTAAGTGCTACTACGCTACTGCGTTCTGATTGAAGGGTGAGGTAATGAAGACATATTTATCCGTGGCATCCTAATTTATTTCTTAAGAGTTGCGTGGCATCTGAGGCCGACCTCAGCTCGGAACTTAATCTTATCTGGGTTTAATTACTTGACCGACAGTGGCCACTTACCGTAAGATGATATTAAAAAAATCAGCCAGAGATGTACTGCTACATCTGAGGACTAAGTAGGAACGTCTCGTGTAACTTTTCTATACCATAAGTTTTTTTTAAGTTGTAAGCTGTGCTTTCGAAATAGAACAATTTTGCCATAGTCAGCCCGTTTAACCGTATTAGTACCTGCAGCAAATGAATAACTTCGTATCTATTCTTCGACATAGCTATCAGGAATTTGTTGAATACTTAGCCTGCATTGTTTTTAAAGACATTGTGAAGCTCTTGGTGGAAAAAACTGAAGAAGCAATGACCTCATATTTACGAAAGGTAAGAACTACGACATGATGTAATTTATGTTAAATAAATGTTTTTGCATCGTCTGTACTTATTTTTTAACCGTCTGCGACATTCACGGAAAGAGAGTTGATCTAATCAAAAATGACATCATAAAGTCGATTTTAGACTTTTAGAATGCTCAAAAAATCCATTTAAATGTTTTGCTTGGCACGTTTTAGTGTGATAAATCAATCATACTAAGTGTTCGTGTCCAAAATAAACAAGAAACGCATAATTTGTATCAATCTCATTTCTCTACTAGATCCTATTTTTCTCTGTGTTTTATTATTTAAAAGAAATTGTTATAAATCGTGACAGGTGGTAACAAATGAAATGTTTTGACAGAAATTCTTTGCGCTAATATCCTATTGTAAAGTTTCTTGAACATAGAAAACAGTTGTCTTTAGGTATATGTATTAATAATAAAGAACTTACTGAACCCAAAGATGAAATAAGTTGTTTGTTTTTAATTGTAATGTATTTTTTTGGGGCAAATTGTCAATCATAAGAATTTATGATTGATATTTTGCCGCATAGATAAATATTTAATTACTCATTTGGTGTTATTAGATTCCTCATATAAGGAGATCGCCATCATCATAATAAGATAATCTATTTTATAGGTCAGGAAACGAATGTAAGGAGTGTAACTGAATTTCTAATCGTAGCTTTTCTTACGAGTTTTGGAATATATAACATGACGACCCGGGTTCCGGGTTCGATCCCCGGCCAGGCAGACATATGAATGATGAATTTAGATTTCTGTTCTAGGTCTGGGTGTTTGTATATTCGTCTTTGTGAGTCCATGGTACCTACGACACGGGAGAAAATCCTAGTGTGGGGCTATGAGTGTAGAAAGCATTATTATTATTATACCATAAATTGGCCTATTATGTTTCTATACAGGACCAGATGTTAATTCAATACAAGCGAACGAGATTAAAAATATTTAGTTTCAAATAAATGATTGATTATTCAAGAGCAGAATCGAAACGACTAACTAATTATGTATTTAAATGAAAAAGAATGAGACATAAAAGAGTCCATGAATGAACGACAAAAACAGCGAAGTGAATGGCTCATAATTTCCAATTTGTCGAGATGTCAAACTTCTTTTGTTACGAAAGCTATATATGGAGCCACTCCTGGCAACTGAGATAAATATAGCAAGTCAATTTACAACATTCGACGAATCGTGTCCATTTCTGTAAATCATTAAAATCCAGTTTAAATGTGCCGTGAAAGATACGACAAACAACGTTTACGGTTATTAATGTATTTGCTCAATATTTTCTTTCTTGAGATATTATTGAAAATTGTTTAGATTATAAATAAACTGTCTAGTGTTGCTGTGTTACGATGCAGGAACGAACCTGTTAAACATCTAATAGTAACAAGTGATTAACAAACGATGATAACTAGTTACATAAGATGGTAACAAACGATGTTACAGAAAGACTGGGTATTGCTTTAATTTTCTTTAACAAATTAAATATCAATTATTTCACTTTAGACATTGCCTTTGTCAACCCATTACTGTTCTACTACTAGGCACGAGTCTTCTCTTAGAATGAGATAGGTTAACTTAATGTACTGACTCAGTGCAAATTGATTTAGGAATAGATACGTTTTAAACATGTTAGTAGATATTATTATAGATGTTTTTATTTTACAAGTGCCTTAAGGTATTGTATTATTATTTAGGTAGGTACTGAGTTTAAATGTAGTACTGGTTAAAATCAAAATCGGTACCGAAAATTCTTCTTGTACCGCGGCGATCCGAACAAGAAGAATGACGAATATAACGCCTGTTATGTTTATTATGAATTGCCTAGTTCCAGAGATAAGTAATTTATAAAATAATTTCAGCCTTAAACCCATAAATCACTTCAATAATGCCCGATACGGGAACCCTATTAGTGGAGCACCACTAAAATTAATTACTGTCTAAATCTGATCGGTTAATGTACGTTTTATTTCGGTTCCACTGAACTATGAACGGTTCATTATACCGTATACGTTTCACGAGAAGTCATGATGTTATTAATATTAATTCTAAAATAACGCTATTTAGATGTAACCGTTTTTGCTATTCACGCAATAAATTATTGCGTATTGGTAAAAGATTTTGCTAGCGTTTTGCTTTTTGCGTTTAGTGTTTCGTGAGTGTTTTTAATAATGTTTTTATTATTAGTCACTGGATTGTCAATTATTGTTATCATATGATATATAAGAGTACTTTTAGTGATCTATGAATTGCTTGATTGATAAACTCTTATTATAGTACTTAGTTGTCGTTAAGAACAAATCTTAAGAGTTTATAACGGCTGAGTAACTCGATAAACGTAAGCTTTTTACTATTTTTTAAATTATTCTTCACAATTTCACATTTTGGCGAGTTTAACGGTGAAGTTTTGTGAAGTTTGTCAATTCGCATATTCCTGTCTGGACAATCACTCCCTGGCTCACTTATATATGAGGCGACTGTCGCAGTCCTCGGGAGTAGAAACGCATGTGTGATTGAGATAGAACCCTTATTCTATATGAAGTTGCTTACTAGATGGACTGCATGCTCGTTTGCTACTTAAATCTATACTAATATTATAAAGCTGAAGAGTTTGTTTGTTTGAACGCGCTAATCTCAGGAACTACTGGTCCGATTTGAAAAATTCTTTCGGTGTTAGATAGCCCATTTATCGAGGAAGGCTATAGGCTATATATCTTGGTCGAAACTTACGCGGGTGAATACGCGGGGCGCAGCTAGTCTGATATAAAAAAGAAAGAAGACAATCAGTCCAGCGACTAGTGCCCAGCAGTGGGCAGAAACGGATAAGCAAATATTTACGGGAGTGACGTTTAACATTTTATTACATTCCTAATCTACAATTTTATGTGCTTTACATAAGCCGTGCCTCTCAAAATCGTTTGAGTGCCAAATGGGTCGTAAGCTAGTAAATAATTGGATACTATTAGTCGTATCAGCTAGAATTCGAGCACATCAGTGCGCGCGCCAATGCCACACTTCCAACAACACTGGCACGTTACATGTCATTTCCTAGAATTCGTTTGGTGAAAGTTATGTCAACTAGGCGGAAAGCAATAAAATACGAGATCCAATTAAAATTTCGAAAAAGTCCAAAATAATTTGTTTGAATGTATCTCAATTTTGAGATTTTTTTAAGTAGGTAGCATTTTACTAAGAATTATTTTTGGGCTTATCCGTAAACCCTTCAGACTAAATTGCTGCCAGATAGATTAATGCAATTACTTCACTTTTGTGCTTATTAGTACAGACGCTACTGCGCCTATCAGCCATAAAAGGTAACAATCGTTAGTAGGTGACTCCTGGCAACGGAATTGTATTATCCTTCTTCTGCATTGTATGTTTGCTTATATGAAAATGGGTACGACAATAATCATTTCTTCGCATTCGTTTGTGGAAACCATCGCGTCTTGTTATTTGGCAATAAAAATGACAATGTAGACAACTATATTACCTTGCACCGTTTCTCATATATCTCCATGTATAGTAGTAGTGTATGTACTGTAACAAATCACTCATTAAAGAAATGATATGAGTTTGGAAAACAATTATTTATAGTCGCTACCGCTTGTGCTTTGCGGTTATACGCCCACCGTTTGTCACTCGTTTATAATAATATGCAACCAGACGAATTTAAATTCCCATGTGATAGCATTATCTGCTAAGAACATTGATACTTCGGCCTTCATAATTTCGGTATGTTATATTATTATGTCATAATCACTGTATGTATTGAATAAATATTTTCCTCAAGGTCGTATCTAAAGTTTTGCAACCTCTTCTTTAAAAAATCTTTTTGAGCAACATATTTCAAAGACTACTATAATTTATAATATATAGTACGACGTAATCCTTGCATGACGACTTTTATCGCCGTCTCATTGTAGATCACCTAGTTTAATTTGCTTATGTGGTCGGTGCAGCTGGTAGCCGTCCTGTCATTAATTTTCTAAGTTAGATATTTGTTACTACGTTCTCAAACTTACTAAAAACTATTGTGAATGTTAAGGCATACCTAGTCCAAACATAAGAGTATTAAAAAACACGATATCAAAATTATTTTAAATCTTCTAGCACTTTATTACAGTGTATTCTTTTTAAAAAATAGATCCATGATAATGATTTTATTTTTTGTGTTAATTTACAGTATAGAGTGGGTACGTTTAACATTACGTGAATTACATTCATACTGAAGCTAATTCTATTCGCGAAAATCGTTTACAAAAATGTGTTTTTTGGCTCAGAACCAACGAAAATCATTACCCACTTTACTGTCATAAACATCATTTACTTAGATAAAAGGTAGAAAAATTTTTTTTTTGTTAGTTCTATTTCAATTACTAACATCATCCGACAGGCGCTCGCTAATTCGATCCAGTTGCCGACTAGCTTTCTTCGAAATGCTCTTTGATACGATAGCACAAGGACCAAACGTGGATATACGACAGGCTATTGTCGGCGCCATAGAGCAGAATACTTATAGAAATGTTCCTTACCGTGCGAATATAGATTTGCATATGTATAGACACTGTATAAAGTAATCTAAGCTAAGCAACCTTTCTTTCTTTTTTCATCATAACTTTGTCGTTGTTTGTATTTTTGTACACGTATTTGTTTAAACTTACTAAAATAGTATCGTTACTGACATGGATATTTTCTCTGCAAGTTCTAAAGGTGTTTTATTACCTACCCAGAAAATATCAAGAGTTCTGAAAATCTATTGTTGTAAGTCAATTTTACTGACAGAAATGCCTAGTTATAAATAAAAAGTATGCATAAAATACCATTTTAAATCAGCTGGTATAATTCGTCTCTGTTTTTATAACTACTAAAGATCTTGTCTCTTAAACGAGAAATATAAATATGCAATTTAGTATGTAATATTATGACCACTACGCACTAAGCGCGTTGGCATTTCTGTAATTGCATAGTTCTATGGCCGTCACACTAAAAGTAACAAGATATTCGATCGAGGTGTTAGCGATATATTGGAAACGACGTTTATTTATAGGTTAGAGCGATTATCTCCGGAATAGAACACTCATTGTTGTAGCATTTAAACGGGGAGAAATAAATTGTAAAAATAAATAACAGCAAGAATGTTACTGTCACGAAATCAGATTAAATATGGCCGTTAAAAGTAGTAGATTCCTTTGAAAGGGAAACTGAGAGTTGCAGACTAAGTAGATATGGTGGGATGTGCTCTGTCTGACAGTGTTGAAAATTTATTACAACAGAATTAACGTTGTATATATAACGTTGTATAACCATATAAGAAGACTTTTTTCATACAATCACGGAGCATATTTAAATATTTTTTGCAGTTATTTGTTCCAGACTCAATTTTCAGCCGAGCAGTGGTTTTACCCGATTAGTACTAAAGAATTCTGTGAAGAATGTGATTTAAATAAAATATTTGATTTGCAGATAACCAATGAATGTAGATCTCGATATGGTTGTGGGTATTTGTTTTCCTGTTTATGTACCTATATGCGTGCATAATATACTATAGAAAATTTTACATCTGTTTTTTTTTATTTATATGCTCTAAATTATATATTTTCTATTTGTTTTAAAGATGGAACAACTTTCTTTCAAAACTGATGATAAGAAAATCTTCTTCGCAGAACGGGTACTTAGATATTTTAACCGACTTCCCAAAGGAAAGAGGTTATCTATTTGTCGTGTATATTATTTTATGTATGTTCGGGCATAACTCCGCTACCCACCGACACGATTCGAACGGCATTGTATGCGGATAGTTTCGCAGGGGGTCCCATTTTATGGAAATTGAAAAAATTTAGCGGTTTTTCTGGAAAATTAAAAAAAAAAACATGCTTTCTTATAGTCTTGAATAACTCTGGTGTTTCGAGACCGATTTCATTTTTTTTTCTTTCAATTGATGGAAAATCTTATATGGGATAACTCGGCTTGTACCGACTCGATTCTAATGAATCTTGGAACGAGTATTAGCTTTGTAGGATAAATATGATGATGAAAAATTTGACCTTCTACTCCTCGATCCTGATGATGCAAGAGTACTGCTAATCTAAACCATATAAGTTATCCATTTGATGTTTACGAATATAATAAGGTTACTAAGTAGAGACATACCATGAAAAATTTGACCTTCAACTCCTCAACCCTGCGGCAGGGATACTTAAAACTTAAAAAATAGAAGCTAGACATTTGGTACTTATGGATATGTAATGAGATTACCAAGCAAATATATAAGATGAAAGTTTTGACCTTCAACTTCTGAACCCTCCTAATGCAGGGTTCTGAAAGCCTAAGCCATAGGAGTTAGCCATTTGGTGCTTATGGATATATAATAAGATTGTTAAAAAAAGACAAACGATTAAAAATTTGACCTTCAACTCCTCAATCCTGCTGATGCAAGGGTACTGCAGGCTTATTTCATAAATGTTGGCCATTTGGTGCTTCCGATAATATAAAATGATTGCTAAGAGACATGAGACGTCAAATTGGACCTTCAACTCTTCAACCCGGATGATGCAGGGGTACTAAATGCTTAAACCGTAAGAATTGGCTATTTGGAGCTTACATATGTTTAATATTATAGAAAAGATGTTTAATATGATTGATAAGATGAAACATAAACTAAGCCAAGACACAAAATATTTTTTTTTAACTTCCAATCGGAAGACTAGTCCAAGTCGGTTTATGCACATAATTGTAGACTCTTCAAACCTGATGATGCAGGGACACAAAATGCCTAAAGTGTATCAGATATCCATTTAGTGCTTATAGATATGTAATAAGATTACTGAGCAAAACTAAAAAAATGAAATATTTGACCTTCCACTCCTCGACCCTGATGATGCAGGGGTACTGCTAGCCTAAACCATAGAAGGTAGCTATTTGGTGCTTAAGGATATATCATAAAGATATATTAGTGAGCAAAGACATGCCATGAAATACGGATATATTACTGAGCATAGTCATACCATGAAAAATTTGAGGAAGTACCCCCTCCACACATATTTCTAGCGTGAAACAGTTCTTGCGTTTCGGTGGAAGGGTGTGGATGCCGACTCACTTTCATTTGTGGTGACCAGCTTAGCCCGGGAGTAGCAACGCGTCTGTGATCGACTCCAGATATAACTCTGTTCCATATGAAGTTGCTTGTATATGTCCATGGGCGGCACTAACTACTTTCAATCAGGTGGACTGTACGTTCGTTTGCTAAAATAAGATTAACCTGATAAAATAAGATCTTCCACAGTCTACCTATATACAGATACAATCTAGATATCCAAGAGGTTTTCATGGTAAAACCATGAAAACCTCTATACAATAAAAGAAATATAGAAAACACATATAAAGTAATATTTTTCTAAGGACTGATTTTTTGACCCATAATAGTAGTTTTTTTTACGAATTGCTATAGTGTACTGAATAGTTGGTAGATTTTTTATGAATTGCTGGTTCTAATGGCTAACAAATTATACTCTTTAAACAAATAGCGGGTATAGTAAAGATTACCATTATAGGAATTGGATTCAATACACGATTATATTCAGTCCCTTAACATCCTGATTATATCGATTTGAAGCCAATCCTCGTCGTCCGATTTAAATTTCTTACATGACGTTCTAGGTCTGTGATTCGAATAAGAATTAGCCACGTGGTTAAATCAATTCCCAGTCACTTTGATGTAGAAAATAGGTACATTTGTATACATATACATTAATATACTCTTGGGTATTTTCTGTAATATTTTTTCAGCCAAGTTTTCAGTCGTAAACATCTGAAGGCACGGTGAGCCGAATGCTCACCAGGAAAGAGCCCGCAGCAAAGGGCATCGTGCTCGGAGGACTCCGGTTGTGTTCCGTTGGAGATCCAGGAGTCCTCCACGCAGCGCTGAGGACGGTCACCGGGGAATCCCCCCCGTTAGTGCGATAAAAATCGCACATAACCCGGTTTTGCTCCACGACATCGGGTGTCCTTTTGAAGGTTTCCCCCTCGATAACAAAAAAAATATTGACATTATCATTCATTCATCATTTCAATCATTTAAAATTACAAGGATGTAAGAGCTCGTATGCAAAAAAGGCGACTAAATGATTTTAAAAACATAGCAACCGTTCCAACGGAATCTATTCGAAGTCATATAACAATAATTTGTTAACTTACAGACAGAGGTACTAAGTAAGTTTATTAGCTATATAGCTTTTTGCATTTACCATAGTTGACTTGCATTTTATAACTTTAGCATTTATTATTTGTTAGACATATTATTTTCTATTCCACATAAACCCCGTTATCGGGCTTAGCCTTGTTCTATTTTCTATTATTCTATTTCTTTATTTATAACTTACTGTATTTCCATGAACATCCGCCATTTAAAGATAAGCATCAAATTATTACTATATAACAAGATTAGAATAAAAAAAAAAACATTTTAATGAACAATCACTTAATTAGTAAAGAAGGAAATAAGATGACATATATTTTACAAATTCCTACTTTGAGTGGTATACTCGGATAAGGCTCATTATAACTTTATTTTAGATATTTTTGATGTCCGCAGCATTTTTAACAACTATATTCGGTTTTTATTGGTAATATTTCGGAATAATGAATGTTGTATATGGCAAAACATATGATGTAAACATCCTTCAAATATCTTAAAAATATTTGGTATCGTTTAGAAAAAGTAGGAATGCCTCATATTGCTAAATGCGTGGTCTTGAGGGATTAAATTAGTTTAAAATAATTACAAAGTTCGCTTATAACTTCTAGTTGCGATGATATTTACAAACTCAACAAATAGTCTGGCTGAAACGATTTCGAAAGTCTACAAATACATTTCAGTATCAATCGAACAATGTTTCCTGGCAACTAATAACGATCATATATAATGAGGGGCAACACAGTAACACTTCTTTAAATCAACACGCAACAGTAGCAAACTTTTGCGTCACCACAACCCGGATTTTCGCGAACGATTGCTATGAATCAGACGGTGTTGGTTTGAATAAAAGCAAAACACTTTGATGTATTTTTAATCCCATGGCAACTGGGATTCAGATAGTCTCCGCTCGTGGTCGTGTTCGCAATTTTAGGTAGATTAAGGGTAATCACCCATTGGCTACTATCACCTGATTTGGTAGCTTTAACGAATGCCAAAACTGCTATCAAACTGCGGATAACTGTTCGGCACCTGTTGACAGATTTTTCGAATTAAATAAAATACGTGCTGTCGCGGGTCGCTCAAGCAACAAATTGAAAGCCTGAACGGTTGCGGCTTCAGCAACTGTTCAGGAGCTTAAGCGACAAGATGACCACATTAGTAATTATCGTTCAAGCGATAGTAGCCATTGTTCGGTCAGCCTAACCTTCAGAAGATCTGGTAAGCTCTAACATAATTATCATTTTGCTATCTTCGCTATTGGCTTCGAATTGACTAATAATAGATTCATATTAGCAGAAAACCATCAAATGACAGCTTTGTAAATTATGTATTGGAAATTTTAGCATGCGGTTTATCATCATTTGTTTAGATAAACATTTTTAATATTTCTAAAACCCCCACATATTTATTATTTTATTTTACAGATGGATAAAACGATAAAACGAATCTCTATTTGAATTCCCAATATAAGAGATTGTTGCATTATTGTATGCGTCATTGCTTGACCGTGGCGTTCCCGTTTAAAATTAAACTCGTCTCGGTGCAGCAGTCATCGGTATAAGCAATCTATCGGTAAATGTTATGTAGCCCGTTGCTATTGGTAACCGAATTTAAAGGAAGAGGAAAAAGGAAGACCTATGTTTTACCATATTTATCGTAAAAGAAATTTTATGAACGTGCTATTTTCTCTCTCCTTCCAAAAATTATAACATTAGTACATAAACATCAGTAGTAGTGATATTAGTACACTAAACTTGAAATAACTATGGACACACATACTTATTGGGTAAGTAAGATCTTAAGATTAATGTTGATATTTAACTGAACTTATCGGGGTCTCAAAGCCAAATTAAGTCGTTATAACAAATTCGTAGGCGCCACCAACAGTGTGGACCTAGTTACAAATCTTTTTATATCTCACTACTGGCTCAAAATCAGTACCATCAACTGACGATAGTCAAGAACATACCGCACCGCGATGTTTTAATGGGACATAAGTACTTAAAAATCTTACTGAGTAACAAATCATCAGTTCAAACTCAAAATTTAATTCGTTAAAAACTGTTTGCTTTTGTGGATGTGGATGACAAATAGAGGTGTGACCATTCTATTCACAAATTACTTTTTCCTTTAAAGAAATTTTATGCGATACGTTCAATTTGTTAGCCATGCTTTGTTGATTTTAAAAAGGACGCATTTGTCATTGGCTTGAAAAGAAAGAATCGGTCTTAATATATCACCAATGTCTAACTTTGCGTGACATTACGGGAACGTTGCTCTGAAGGGCCGAAGAAAAATGGCGTCAGCAGTATCTTCGATAACTAATAGTTCGTAATATTCTGGAAACTCTCTTGATTCGGTGGTGTTTTTAGGATATAGGTGATATGATTTCCAAAAAAGCAAACAAAGTAGGTAAGAAAGTTCTAAGACAGTTAAAGATTAATAATTTATTGAGTTTACATCTCTAAATATATTATCCATATCGTTTTCAGATCTATTTCTGGTCTTATAAGTTCTAGATCCATCAATTTCCATCTGTGTTCAATAGTTGTATATCTTGCGTTAATTTTTACATGTATTTCACTGTAACCATAACCATTAATTATTTTTCTTAATTTTCATCTTCTTTTATTTGACGAACACCGTAATTTTTCAATTGGCAAGTACTTTGCTTTATTGACGTCATTATTTCAATGTATTTTTGTCATCAAGTTTTAACTTACACGATTAGCCTTTTCAATTAACGCTTTATCCTTTTTTTACTATGGTGATAATAGGTTGGGGAAAAAGTCTTTTCGCATTATAGTATGTATGAACTTGTAATAAAATAAAAATTGGAAGTTAGGTTAACATCACGAGAGGACTGCCAAATCCACTTGTCGCGGTATTTTGATGAAAAGTCCCAAAATTTTTATA
>MOOZ01003355.1:423825-447184 GCA_002930495.1 Cecropterus lyciades
GTTTTGAAACTATTACAAGAAAAAAAAATATAGAAAAACTAGTATATATAGTAACCGTAACCGTTTCTGTTACATAAATCGTTTCATCAATATTTCTCGCACTCTGGAAACCAAGGAAGTTTCTCTTCAAAAATCGACTTTATCATTTTACATGTCTGTCTATCAGATTTACCTGACCAGATCTACCTACTGCATAGGAAAAAAACAAACATAGCGTGATGTTATATAACCTATAGCCTTCCTCAATAAATGGACTATTCAACACAGAAAAAAAAAACAATTCGAACCAGTAATGCCTGAGATAAGCGCGTTCAATCAAACAAACAAACTCATCAGTTTTATAATATTAGTACAGATAGTATATATATTAGTATAGATGTTAAAAGGATAAACCAATTAGGTCGAATATGCTGCGCAAAAAAGCGGTTTATACAGATTTTTTTTTGTGTGAAAATAGAAAAATCATAAATACTTTTTCAATGGCAATGGTGCTAATAATAAGTGAATTGAGTACATGTATGAAGCCATAGGTAAATAAAATAATTCTTATATTAAGTTTTAAGCTTTAAACAAATTAGTAAGTATTTTTACAATGTCTGAAAAAAAAGTTTTTCATTCTATTTAAAGGTTATTGAATTCAATTGATGATTTCATTACATATACGATCTCCAAACAGCTTATTCGGACATGGTGAAAAGGCCCTGAATAAACAATCTTTGGTTATAACATGTTTTGACCTTCTTTTCATTATTTAAAGTAAAACACGTGCCATTATACGAATGTTCCTTGCATTGTAAGGTGCAGTTTACAGTGACCATGACCCAGTTATGGCAGGATGCGACCTTGGCCGATAAAAGCTCAAGTAAGTGGCTAATTGTGAAACTTTATATGGTAACAATTGTACCGTTTTACTCGTGAGAAGTTGAAATTAATGCTTTTATAATATTTGTAGTCTTATTTCCATAATGTTAATGATAATTTTTTACATAATATTTTACCCAACTACGCCAGCAGAGGGTAGTGTTTTTCGAGGGTATGTTTTCTATGTATGTTTGTAACTATGTATATCTATTCTTAACATCGCCCACATGGTTTGTTTGGTAATATGCTGCAGACGGGGACCTACAAACTTCACAGTAAAATATACCATTACAACGTGTGTCATTGCGGGCAGCACCTTATAACATATTATATTTTCTATTTTAATATATTTCATGATTGTAGTAATTATTTCTCTCTTTTTAGTTTGAGCAATCGGGTTTAATGTTTTTATAATAATTGATTAAATTACAGTACAATGTTAGCCAATCCGCCTATATTTGTTCATGAATCATTTAATTTTGTTACGAAATTACTTGATTCGGTTGGATTCATGACTTATGGATTTATTCTATAGGGTAGATATTATTTACTTACATTCATAATACATGTGAATAAAGCTTCTAAAATAGTTACAAGAATAAATTATCTGTAATCAATGCAATCAAAACGAAAATCATGCGATGTGTGAACATCTAGAAATAAATTTGCCGGCAAGTAACAAGGCACGAAATATTTCTAACAGCGGCCGATATTTTAAAACATAGGCTAATAAAGCTTTCTCTATTTATTGCAGCTCCCCAAGGCCGGCCACGTGTGAGTAGCCTGTTCAGAAATAGTAGTGGATGAGAGTACGAATAAGTATTGTAGTACGAATCAGAATTAGCATTTTGCGAATTATATTATTGATCACTTTATGAAGTAACATATATCTGCCTAACAACAGCGGTGTTAAGCGCTGCTGTATTCTAGTTTGAAGGGTATGATAATATGGGAAGCGTTCCAACCCAGTTCTCAGGTAGATCCGGTAGGCTGTAGACTCGTTACCTACTTCTATATTACATAAAAAGAAATGGCAGTGATGCCAAGAGAACATTCAAAAGAAGAACTGTAAATAAATGTTGAGACATATGAAACTTAATTATTTTTGCCATCTATTCCGCAAGTAAATAAAACATTTCAAGAAAACATAAAAAAAAAACTTAAATTTCTTTCTAATTTTGATTTTTTTGAATTTACTTATCTTAGGAACTTGAGGTCGGACAAACAGAGTTGTTTACTATGAATTTGAATCACCAATGAGAAGTTTTATTATAAATATAAGTAAAATATCGAATGGGAGTAGGTAGATTTTTTCGTTAATTAATTTTAAAGTATATTTTTCATTGCATAGATATTATATGCGCGAATATATGTTTGTTCGTTACTCGACCGAACAGTGTGGTTTCGCAACTCGGAAATTCTGTTTTATTTTGAATGCAAATTGCATGTATTTTGCATATGGGTTTTATAACGGTTCTATGTATTACAACATTTTCTCTCATAGCTTCATCATCAAACACGTTTTTAAAACAATGAATAAGGAGAATATATAAAATGAGGATAAAATTTTAATAAATTGGGCACGCCTTTTAGTCAAGGGGGAAGGCGAGAGTGAACTATAATAAATGAAACACAGAGATCCAGAAAATACTTATCGAGAATAAAACCAGTTGACTATCTATATCACAATGGCTAATAGTCATTTGTTAAAAATTTATTGTTCTCACATGTAGACATTCAGGTAGCAATGAACCGGACTTGGAGTGAAAAAGTGTCATCTATGACATATTAATTGGTTAATAAGACTCTGTCATAATACAATTCGTTCATTCTATTAAAAATGTGTGTCCCTTATCTAATTGTTGTATTTGAAATTATTCAAATCGATTACATTTTGTAGAAAAGACGAGACGCCCATACCACCAAAACGTACAAAATTTCACTTCTAATGACGTTAAAAAAATGCATAATATAATATACGAGAAAATTCAAGTTAAATTATTTCAATTTCACGTTAATCGTCACGTAAAACTGCATTCTTTATACTTTCAAATTTCATACTGTTTGTATTCAATAAAAATATTGAACCCAAAACTCCGAGATAGCGTTAGTGTGAAACGGGATGACAGATTTTGTATAAAATGTTGACAATGTCAGTATAGTCTTATAAATTAAATCTCTTTGTTGTCACATCATAAAACTTTAGATGACGTCATGTCATGACATCGTCATGTTAAGTAAAAATCGCGATGGTATATTTTCAAATATTTTAAGTTTTATTTATTTATTGATGTCACGCAATATTCATTATTGAAAATAATATAATTAAATTAGACATACTTTATGCGATTGTATATTTGCTATTAATGTGATTTAAAACAAAATTAATAAACAAGAAACATTGCTATGTTTTCTCTCATTACTCTTACTAGGAAGCCACAATTAATCCTTGTTAAAATTAGTCGACGAGCAAATCCGTTCATAAATACGACCCGTCGAGTGCATTATCGGATGTCGGCGACTAAATTGTTATGACAGATTCCGTTATAACTATAAATTATAAATTTATTAGTTTGTTCGTCATAAACAATTTTGACATGTACTTAGTGTATTTGTGAAGGGTAGCCTGAGTACACCCAGCACTAAATACGATTAGGATGTCTAAATATTCAAAACTTTTACACATTGTAGTATGCTTGCTCAAAGTCACGCAAACATGCTCAGATAATAAATTGTCAAACGCTGTAAATTAAAGTACATAAAAATTTGGTTACCATTATACATTACAATTGACCCCACCCCAATGACGGATCCAGGATTTGCTTTTGGTGGGTTTACTAGCCAAAGGTACACTTTGAAAGAATTTGATGAAGAAAACAGTCATGCGATAAGAAGGATGCTTATTTTTATATATATATATATATGCTTATTTTTATATATATTATTATATCTTGGTCTTGGTGCTTGTCTCATATTTTATGTTCCATATTATCGTTTCTAGTGTCATAGTTGCACTACACAAAACGAATATACAATTTGGCGCAGAACAAGAATCTCAATTTACTTTTTAGTTTTTGGCTGGTTACGGCATAGTTACCGTAATCGCTTCGCAACGTGGGATGTCAATATCAAATGACACTTGTTTATATTGAACGACGCTTTTCATATGACAGGCTTATTTTGATTGATCGAATAGAAAGTCATGAACATGGCCATCAATCCAATTTTCTTTACGTTAAACTACGAATATAGTTGTTCATACAGTAAAGATATGTATTTTGAAAATGTACGGATGATGGTGTTAAATCGAATTGAAACGTGTTAATTAGAGGTATGTACATACCTCTGTAATGTAACCAGCGACATCGCTTCCTAGCTTTTTACAAACAGTACAAATATCTTTTTTAATAATACCACCAACATCACTTAATGAACGACGAACAGTAACAAGGGTACAGCACTGTACCTCAACCAAATGGTACTGATATAGTAAAGAAGTAATTTGAAAACTGCTGGACGTATAAGACTTAGAGACTGAGCGGCGGCTTATGTTCAGCAGTAGATCATACCGAAGGCATTTAAAAGGTAAGTAATATCAACACATCGATAGTTTTTAAGGTATCGGAATCTTTCGTAGTGTCATTACATTGTCAATCATTACTGTGTTGATGATGATGTGATAGGGGTGTGTACACGCTATGTGAGATATATGTGTATAGACGCTGTGAGAGACCTCGAGGAGGATTTCAATGTTATTTAGAGTTGATTCAAATATCACTTACAGCAATAACTACACAGCAACAGATGAACTGCACGCTCGTTTGCTACTTTAATTAAATTAAAAAGTATATTCACGAGCATCACCGGTCGCAAAGTCTAGTTATACGGATCTGCATAAGACGACAACTTAATCTCTTGTTTGAGACGCGGCACAGCGGGTATCAGGGCTTGTCTCTTGTCACCGTATTTCACTTTCTAACTTTGTTCTACAAGACATTATAATAACATTCGATGCAGTGTCGACTCGTGAAAGGACCGCTTTAATTAAGCCTTTAAACGTAATTTAGTGTAAGCGGTAATCGTGTTGGCTTTTCGTCTTCGAATGATCAAGCCTATCTGGTTAATATATACAGAGATAATAGATAGATAAACCGTTTAAAGAAGAGGTTGTATCTATAAATATTTTTATTAAATAATGCTTTTTTAAAACATACGAATGCACTAAAGAAATATTACAGAGATTACCACAAATGGAAATTGCAGGAAGAGAAATGACAGCTATGTATTTACATTTTTATGTAAGTCCGGTAGTCCGTCCGAAGTTATAAATGTGGAATTTAATATACAAGCCTTTAGATGAAAAAAATAGTTGAAATAAAAAATGTGGTTATGTTTTTATTTGGCAATTCTTGCTAGGATATTCAATATTATAATTTACTCGTACATAGACGAGGATAAAAGAGTCTCAAAAATAAGTAATTACTTAGTGATATGTGTAAAGTTTTCTTGAGAAAAAATACCACTAAGCTATTAACAATTGGAAAAGACTAATGAGAGTAAAGTATTGTTATAAATACCGACTATTTCTCGTGAGTGAATCACTTTCACCTACTTTTGTTGCAGACGCCGTTTAGACTTGCAAAGGGCTTGCTTAAATTGGAATGTATTCAGCTATTCCAATAGAAAGGTTTTAGCTTCAAAGAAATTCTAAGTGACAGACGGCCGGACTTCTTTTTCGTGTCAAATTTCCTCTTATTTTAACACTGATGAGTGAATCATCGACTTTTAACGCTGCGTGGTTAAGTTTAGAATGTAAGTTGGTTTTTTTATTGATAAATAAGGAGTTGACGAATGGATTAAGCACTGTTTCGATTCGGGATAAATTTAGAGTGAATCATAAGTTTTATTTTAATTTTAGCTTTTTAATTTGCATATGTGAAACGAAACCGAAACTTTATTAGAATTTTAGCTAGCTGAGATTGTTGTGTATTAAAAATTCTCTAATTGATTTTTCATTATTGCATTCCTAGTTTTTACGGTATTTTTTATACAAGTACACTTTAATCGAGGCACGGGAGTGCTTTCCAAATTCTAGCAATGCACTAGTGTATTTACAACTTTTCAGCGTTTCCCCCTTCTACTATAACTTCGTTATCTTGTCTACTTATTGGTATGAAATTCGTTATATAAATTCACATTCGTATTCTAATGATATATAATATACATATACTGTTTTTTTCCTCAACATGTCCTCACTATTAATTCCCATGTATTTTTTTTAGAAACCAAATTTAATAGAGGTCTTGATCAAAATTATCTTTATTTATAGATAGGGAGCTAGCGAGAATCTGTATATGATTTGCACAAGTTTCACATCGAGGTAACTTGCCGTCTTATGTTGCTGCGTTTTCATGACACAGCGAATTAAAGTTGCTTAAAAAAGGGGTATTAAATCATTTGCACATGTATGCCTCTGCGGTTCATAGTCATTGATAATGACTATAAACCGCAGAGGCATACATGCGCAATCCGTGGTATATAATAAATATTCTAATTAATTGATGTCATCATATAATACAGTCAACTAGTTGTAGATATGACTTCATACTTGTGACGTGAATTCATCCCAATGATGTGGGTGACGTTAAATAGTCATACCACACGTACTTGGAATTGCCACGTGATTTGGCACGGTCTCGGTGCCCACATAATCGGAATATCGATAAAATTTTACGGCCCTTCCTGTTGTTTGTGGGTCGGTAAACCAGATCACAAGACGTTGCTTGAGCTAATAGACAAATAATAGTTGCATTGAATCATTTACACTGCTAGTATTATATCTGACTGCAATGTGTTTTATGTATTGTATATCTCTTTTCAAACGAAGAAAGCTTCGCACATTTTGCTCAAATACTGTGTCATAATTGTCTGCAATGCATTTTATATTCATGATTACTCCTGATAACTACGGAAGCCGGGAAGCCTATAGCATTTATTTTCATGTAGTCTTCAATACTGCAGTATATTTCAATGTGAAGTGTTTTCGCTTTTTGAAGTCTTTATTGTGCAGCACTGACATCGCTAATTTTCAGAGCGACCCGTTTTTCCGAGCGATTCAATGTTAGAAGATCCTTTGGAGGTTGTTAAGTGGTATGTTGATCATCACAGTTGGATTTATATAAAATGACATAATGTTATTAACGAGGGGTTACAACAGTTCTCAGACTCAGAGATAACGCGACTGTGAAATATGTATTGTTTTTAGACTTAATTACGTATAAGTACGTATAATACGTAAAGTATATACGCGGTAGTGACCACTTTAATTCATGTTCTGCATGCACGATTGCCTAATTCTGTCATGTAACAATAATATTGTAAGAAAGATTTGTACGAACAATTACAATTCAATTACTGACCACCTACTGAGCAAGTTCACTGCATCGATGCTATCATCTAGACCGATGTTATCAGCCAGATCCTGTTCTCATACGTACCTAAACTACGAATATATCCGGAACGCTTTATTGAATCTGTAAAATCTATTTAATACAATTTTCATATTGTCTAAGGACTGTCCAATTATCCCTTAAGATGCTTCTATTTAATCATCTTCGTCGTTAAAAGTTCGTCATGGAATAAGAAAGATAATGGGGTGTTGCCGTAGTTTTCCTCGGTTGATTTATTTAAACGATTTTAGTGTGAGCAAAATAATCATTTCACATCGATGATTTTTTAAGTTCAAAGAATTCAAGTGTTAATTTGATAATATTACTAAAATTTTGTATAAGTTATCGGATGTTGATTATGAGTAGTATTTATAGATTAGATTTATAAAAGTCGCATAATTTCTCTTATTAGACACATGCTAATATTATTTCGTATAATATTTCTTATTATCATTTTTGGCCTTACAATGCGTCAAGGCTTTGCTTTGACGAGACAAAACTCCAGGCAAGGTTAAGGTTCCATTTGTATGAAATTTGTAACCTACACATTTATCTCTATATATTTTATCAGTCGTCGAATCATGTAATTAGTAGCAAGCACAATACAAGCCCAATTACAATTCAATTAGTGGCCACCCACACGTTCAGTTCGTATAGAGATCCTATCGACTAGACTCCTCCCACGTCGCTACACTTTCTTATCTACGTTGCATGAAACTGCATATTCATCATAACTCATGGTATATTTAATAATAACTTATATAATATTCTTTCGCCTACAACCATATTAATTATATGATGTAAGATTTACAGACACAAATTTGAAAACAATACTGAGGATAGAGTGACACAAGACAATAACAGTATGACAGACGATATTGATGAATATAACTTTAAGATTCTAATCAAAGAAACATCGTGTTTAATATGTAGCTTTAAATAGTATATCTTTTGTCTTTATTGATACCGCAGGAGATGATGAAGACATTAAATCTAAGAGATGCATAACAGAGATTGCGAAGTTGTTGGGAAGCGGTGACTACACTAACATCTTGTGGGATAGGATACAAATACAGTAGTTGATTTATTTCGTTTCAAGATGATCAAGTTTATAATAATAAGCTTAGCTTGAATTACTTCAAGCATATGAATTAAGTGATGGATAATATTATGAATATCTACCTGTTACAAATTTGTGCAACTTTTATTTGGCGCGAACCATTTCCGACTGTAGGCGTACATATACAAACTGGATTATAATGTTTTAACAAAAATGTTGTAACGTCCTTACACAGTTACTTGATACATTTATAGGTCAGCATTAATTTATGGCCTTACGATGAAGAGTAACACATGGATATGAGCACAATAAATATCTGAAAACTAAGCGCGAGTTTAGCCGTGCTGAATCAATTTACCAAAGATACGCTCCTCTGATTTTCAAAGATGCGTGCGTATTATAAATTAATTATTACTTGTCACGTGATAGAAAACATCGTCATGTTACCAATAATTACGTCTGAGAGTTCTGTAAAAATCACGCCGTCGGGTAAAAAGTATTTAAAGATGGTTCTAAAATCAAACAAAAAGAACACAATAAAATTTTAATATTGTAAACGCTATGTTATTGTATTTTTCTCATTTTTTTTCTAAGTTGACGTCACCGACTGTCGTTACACTAGAAAAATTTGCGATAAAAAGGTCTCACATAGCAAAAAAGTTTCAACAGCTATATTTAGTTACCATCATTTATAGGTCAGTATTGATTAACGATCTTGTAACGAAGCGTAGCACATGGATATAATATAATTTAATACGTGGATATTAAACGGTATGATACGGATGATCGTCCGAACATCTGTATCATACCTTTGAAATGGCGAAATAAAAATGGATAAAGTAAACATTTAAACTATGCGGATTGTCTGATACCCACGCGCTTCTGCGGTGGTCTTTTTATTTATAATCTGTTTAAAAACATTTAGCTCTGATAGTTTTGCTCGACTATCTAGCTCGTATATTGGATCACCTCGTGACCTTTCTTCTGTTTTGATCTGTTTATCTTCCGTGATGTAATGTGTGCTCAAAAGAATACATATTCATCGGCTATATATAATTAAATTGTGTTTGCATGCTCAAATTCAAATTACACTCATACATAGTTCATAGGAATTTATTGCTAGAAATGGTTAGATTATTCAAGTCAAAATTACTGTCAGAATTACCGTCGCTTGCTTTTTGTTTCACTTATCCTCAATTTTTTCATCTTCTAGCTACTTAATAAGCTACTCAATTTATAAATATTTACTACTTTTATAATAACAGCAAGATCGTTTATGGATACGTTTCTATACTGAGGCTTATTTGGATTTCCCGTGATGCTTGCGAGCACGAGTTTTTCACTACTATGACTTTTGACAATGAAGTTTTGTGTCGAAAAATCTAGTATATACATTATGTATAATAATAATTAGAGAATTATACATTAATTTAATTTATAATTAAAGCTATTAAAAACGCCGTCCTTATGTATACAAAAACAATATTATGCGAACCAATTTAGCGTTTCCTGGGAGATCGAAATTCCATCAGGATCGGCTTAGTGGGAGGTTTGCGATGAGCAAAAACAAGATTACTTTGTTTTGCTTTCCTCGAGATTGTAATAGCTTCGAGATAACAGCACTATCTGGTTAATGGAAATTTTATTTAAATTTTTAGATTATATTAATTAAACAGAGATTACATAGGAAATTATGCGAAACGAGCTAGGGAAAAGGCAAAACTACTACAATTTGGTATGCGATATAACATGTTAATAAATCTATGAATCATTTCTGATGGAAGGACGTGGCTTTCTTTTCAACTTTTTTTCTTTGTCCACCGACTGTTATAATATAGTTGACGACACATGAGAAGTCGTGTTATTTCAATTCGTGTAATAGAGGCTCTTTCATTTCCTGCTATGGTTTCCACTCAAAAAATTGTAATTTGTAAATTAGATCTTTTTATAGATTTTTTTCAATCTTACTATATATATTTTTTACTAAAAACCTTCTGCTTTGGCCAAAATTTCGGGCCATTTTGGCCGAAGCCGAAGCGGAAGCTTCGGTCGGATCGATCGAAAAAAAATGTCCAAAGTCGCATCGATCACGCATCATTAGGTTTTATCCAAAAACAACACCCTGTCATCGCTGTTTAACTGTTTAATATTTTAAACCAAATCTTAAATTTATTCACACAAAAAGTAGTTGTAATAAGCGTCTTAAATTCGCATGGTCGCCTGCCCGGAGGTATGTTTGTGTCACTTTCAAGAGCCGTGAAATGGGATTGATTTGCATTACATTGCGCGTTTTGCTCGCGTCGCTTTGTTATCGTTTCTACTATATTCATATGCAAATTATGATGACAGTTCACATCTACATCGCAATCGTACGAGTAATCGTACTAGGTCTAGTGCGAATGGTTTGTTTTGAAGATTTTATCGCAAAAATTATATCATTATACATATAATTATAAAATAATAACAGCTATTTAAAATGTTACTATAAAACATTACCCTCTGACGCAGTCGGGTAATTAATATACTCTTACAGAATATTTACGGCAGCGCCAAATTTAAATTTTGGTATTTAATAATTACATCATCATCATCATAACATTTAATAAGAATATCTGTAAACATTCTAAGAAGATTTAGAGTTCTAAGGAACTTAGCCATAGCCTTGTCACTACCATTGAGGACTAGGATAAGTAAGGTCTCACTCTATACGCCATAATTATCATGGCGTAACATCTGGAATGGTTACTGTGAAGAAAGAAATATTGGTTCCAAGAATGTCGAATATATTATATTTTTTATGGTTTTTAAAACTTAATTAGCTTCCTTTGACAGTTTAAAAAAACTTTTAGGAGTTATTTCATTACCAATTCGTCAAATGGTTAGTTATGGTTCTTTTATGAGTATCTGGTATGAGAGTTTTTATCGAAATTGCTAGATAACTACAAGAAGACGTCTAAAAAAATTGATGCGTTAATGGAATGAAACCCTTCGAATCGATACAAAACGATACATACTCGACAGTCAGCCGTGCTCGCCATACAGGGCGTTTCTCGTTCTACGGTTATGCAAAAAGTAGACTACTTAACGGGACCCGACACCTGGTAACAATAAGTGAATTTCGTCCTTAACTGCTTCAAGTTGCGACCATTATTGCATGCGAAGTTCAGCTGTCACTCACACTGATTGGATGCATTTAAACATGACTACAAAGTTAATCGAGAATCCAATTTAAGAAATGTCAAACAAGCTGCGATTATGATTGAAAATTAGAGGGCAGGTTAAGTTTGATAATGACGTAACTATGGTATTCATTAGTTTGTATTGTTGGGTTCGACAAATATAACAAATCATACAATAACTATATGACGACATGTAGTGCGATTATTATACCATTCCGATAAGTAGAGGATTCAGGATAAGCAGACGTTTAACTGACGAGTTTTGACGATGTGGGTGGATCCGTCGCTGTGTATAACATGTAGAATACGGAATTATAGATTAGGGCTGTAAATTCCTCCAATCCGATCTTCTAGCAATTCCTAGCAAGTTACTGTTTGAATTTTTAATTTGATAAAAGACCTCGACAAGTTTTTAAAGTACGTAGCACTTTTTAATTTATTTAAATTCTGCCCCCAACAGAATAACGGTAATGTGTTGCTTAATAATCGATTAAGTAATGTGTTAATCAAGTCGTGATGGGTAAGGTTGAAGGGAGCGACCTTGCGATCAATCTCCTGCCGATTGTCTGACCAAATAATTGGACTCAGCGTACTTCCGCTTGTGACTGCCCTGACAAAAGATGTAAAGCGGATACAATGGAAGAAAGTAACACACAAAGTTGTTAAAGACTTTCAAGAAAACCCTCCGATGAAGAAATTGACAAAGAAGTTGATTATGAATTGTGAAAAGGGATACATTAACCATTAGACAAAATATTTCATTTAATGCATTAAATGAAAAATAGATTAAGACAAGTGGCAAGCAGACGTCCCAACTAGCCAGACTGTCTAGAGTCTGAATAAAGGATGACGCAGGATCAGATTCAGTATACTTGGTGTAGAGTGTAGAAGGTTGATCACTTGTAACAAGACTGATTTGAATCATCTTTCATTCGCAGACGCCAATGCAGAGTTTCAATAAACTTGTGCCAAAGAAAAATATTTTTTACAAGTCGTTGAAAAGTTGTTTCTTGAAAAATAATATTAACTACATATGAATTTAGTTTGAAAATTTTTGCCGCTATGTTCGAAATTCATGTCATTAAATTAATATTTGAAATGTGTATCTATAACAATTCAAGAGATAACAGATTTGCCGACAGACAGAAATTGCCGAAAAAAACTCTGGAATGTTACTAGCTCTCCTTTTTTGGATTTTTGGATTTAACGAACATAGACCCAGTTTGTGAATATTGCAAGTCTATTACGTATCAAGAAATAAGAGTCCTGTGACAAATCTAAGTAATATCGTTTCGTCTTACCCTTTAGGTAAGAACCACTAAAAATGCTCAATTAAAATACCTTGTTGTTTTTTTCCGAGTTTTAGTTAATTAACTAATGCTTTTTCATTGTGACTATTCTATGTAGTTCTTACAAATTCTGACACAGATGTATTGTTAACGGAAGCGTGACAACACTAAACATGGACTATTTTAAAGTTCATGTTTCGTATGACATAATGTCCTTGTTGAGTACAAGAATATTTTACAAGGTATTTGAATAAAAATCTGTTCCTTTTTGGCTGCAAGTTTAGCACATTTAGCAAAGTTTGTTTTTTATTAGCATAGGTGCTTAGCGCATTTAACGATGCATGCTTTTAAAATTTATTATAATTGTTCTAGTTCTCACAAAATTTAGCTTGCAAATATATTGTGCAAATGAGTTACCTAAGACCGTGACTATACTAGATCAGGTATTTTTGATTTCGCCATTTTGCGTTTCGTAAATGGATTCATACCTAAGTAAATATCTAAGTTGTATGATTATTCTGCTTCAGAAAGTTAAACGACGAATTTATTTTATTAATCGGAAAATTATAGGTTAAATTTGATAACTACAGTTCTTTTATGTATGTATATTTAGGTATGGTTTAATTACAGATGTTACGATGGTGTTATGATGATGTTGATGTTAGATGGCTGTTTTAGGATACATATCAATCGGTGTTTCTAGCTTTTTTGAATGGACAAAAATTTGTGTTTAGTTTTATTTGATAATAGTCAATATAACATTTTGACAAGGAAAAATAATAAGACTAGATAAAGGGGGAAATAGAGGTTAGGAATAAAATTATTTTAAAAAGATAGGGGGCTAAAAGTGTCCGTATTTCCTGCGCGAGAAAAGAATGATGTCTGAATTGACTTAATTTAGGACCGTATTAGTAGATTTTTTGAAGAGATCATATTGAAATACAACAAAAACTATTATTTATTGTCAGATATGTAGAGATAGCAACGAATATATAAAGTCCAAGCCAAATTTAAATAATCATTCGCACACTTGCGAATGATTATTTATATTTAATTTCTTCATAAGTCATATCTTCGTGTTAGTCGCAAAAACAGACCTGAGAGATCGGTAAAATATAATTTAGTAATGAGTCAACCCACATTGGCCGAAGACAACAAGAACATGAAGCAATTGCAAATATTAAAGACAGTGCGTCAGTGTACGAAATAAGCTCGTTCCGAGATCACGGTGTTAAGGACGCACCGTTTAAGTTTACTGCCGCCATAAATTCGAATCAAGCTGATAGGTCGTTTCTACAAGCGAATTAGCAAGGCCTTGTCATTGGACAATTATATAGTAATATTTCTATAGACAGTTGTAATAGAGGACAATAAGCTGAATTATGGGAATTTTATATGCACTATAACAAATTACATAATTTGTTTAATTCAAGCATTTAGATTCATCATTTGTTAATGTCTTTTCAATGTCAAATATATTTGTGTTTTTTTTAATCCTTGGGATAAACAGAATTTATTTGAAAATGTTTTATAACTTAATTATTATTGTAGGAACATATCATAGTATTCATCAACAAAATACACTGAAGAAGCGAAAAATATTCCCACAACTGTAAATATTTGAGTAGTTCATTGTTCAAATACAAGATACACACGAATCTAAGATCCCTTTTGTAATTTTAAAATAAATTAATTAATGTTATTAATATTCCATTTACTAATATGTGTCTGCTATCGATTTTTAACGTGTATATTTTATCAAATTACACTCCGCGTTTACATCTGGGAGTATGCCAGTTACATTACTTTTGCAACTAGTTTTAAAACATTTGATGTTAATTAATCTTCTTATTCTGACACTCACGGGGATAGACCCAGAACAGAAATCTAAACTCATCATTCAGATGTCTGTCTGGCCGGGGATCGAACCACTGCGTGTCAGACCGGTACGGTGATCGCTCCACCACCTGGGTCGTAGACAATGCCTTTTACGTATTTATTTCCGATGCTACTTTCTTAAATTTTAAGTTTTTTTACATCTTACCTTGCAAGCGAAGAGTGCGGTTTGCCAGGTAGCTTTGGTGTCGCTGAAGTAGTAGCAGCTGTGACCCAGTCGGATGAAGTCTGGCGGACACACGTACCACATCTTTGTAGTATTTCTGTGGCCATCTACGCCTTTACCTGTTACAATAAATTATTTAAAAAAAACTGAAAAAATTTGAATTATTCTGAGCAGTCGGGAAAAAAAGCTGTTTATTCTATAGAAGTCGCGATTTATGTTTTGTTTAATTAATTTACGGTTTTAGGAGTTAGCATAAAATACTAACACAAAACTATTATAATTATTTTTTTTGTAATGGTCCATTTATTAGCTTTAAACAAAAACGTAAACGCTTTCTACACTCATAGCCTTATAGCCCCACACTAGGATTTTCTCCTGTGTCGTGGGTGCCTTGGATACACAAAGACAAATACACAAACACCCAGACCCAGAACAGAAATCTTAACTCATCATTTAGATTTCTGTCTGACCGGGTATCCAACCCAGCACCCACTGCGTATCAGACCGGTATAGTGATTGCTCCACCACATCATTGTCGTGGTCGTTGTCGTCGTGGGCTTTAATTTGATATCCATATGCTATTTTGAGATTAGGTTTGATTTCAGCAGGTCATGAATGGGTTGACACAAAGGTGGTAAGAACTCATTTTGTTTTTACTCCGGAAGCACCAACGACATACCTATTTCTGCGTAATAAGAGCAGTGTTATGCGCTGTTGTGTTATGAAGGGTGTGGTAAGGGAGACATACTTATCAGAGGCATTTCATCTTAGTCCTCAGGGGTAGCAACGCATTTGTGGCTAGCCTCAGATAAGACTGATCTTATTTGGGGTTGGTTACATATGTCCCTGGGGGGCAGTGGCCACTTATCATCAGTTGGACTGCATGTTCGTGTGATACTTTCATATTATAAAACAAATCGTATTCTTTACAGCGTATCAAGGAACATTTTTCAATTTTATAGTAATAATTTTTCGATATGAACTTATAATCATCTTTTTGCGATTATTTTAAAGTAATAAAATAAATGTTGAATAAAAATATATTAAGCTAAGGATTAATTAACAAATATATCAAGCTATTAAATAATTAGCGGCTTAGATATTGACGTATTGTTAGATACGTAACAAAGGTATACTCACACTGAGACCAAAAAACGATGAGTAGGATGGCTCCTATCGCCAACTGCTTGCCTCGCCTTTCCAAAGCTTCCATTCTGAATTTATTTATCACTATTTTGCACAGAGTTAAACTATTGATATGTAACAATATTTCACACACTATTTAAAATGATTGATCACGTCATGTTAATAAAGGTAGGGAAAAATTAGATGACAAAATGAAATTATAATAATTTGAATTTTAAAATAAACACGTCACTTCTGCTTGCTATTGGATTAACCTGAAACAAAAAAATGCAAACATTAACATATAGTTATCTATTCAAATAGTTAATACATGTATAACAGTATTTTCTGAAACGTTCTACCGCACCGGTACGACGGCATTAATATTCATGTTTTAACATTTTTATTTAGTTATTTTCGTAATTAGGTATCAATTAAATACAAGTACCTAAATTAAACACATTTTTTTCATCGATCACGTCGTCAAACATTTTTAATCTTTTTAGTAAAAATACGGTTCGAATTTTAATTCGATATAACTGATATAGTTTTTTTTAAATTCAGAATTACCTCTCTGGGAGTCGTATGGTCCGTAGAATCGTATACCTCGGACAATTACATAATTTTAAACATGAAGTTCAGAAAATTAAGTAGTATATACTTAATTATTACGAGTTTTTATTTAAAAACAATATGTAAGTGAACAGGACTAATAAAAAGAATCTTAACATTATTCATGAAACGACAACAACATAACTGCCAAAAAATCTTGATTTTAAACCGTGAAAGTGTAAAAAATTCGCGAATCTGTCGGCGACATTACTAGCACGCAATAAGCAAGATATTAATCGCAGTGCTTCTAAGAAACTTAGTATGAAAGTTGTTGTAACAATAAATAATTTACTCTGCATGCGTATTTGGGCCACAATAGAAAGTCTAGGCATGGAGAAATCTAGTTTTGGGTCGTAAAAGTCTTAATGTTGCTTGTAAATGCAGCATGTAGATGTGATTTTGTTGTAATATAGTCACAAGTACTCAATTATAAATGTCATGTCATGCGGTACCTACCTAATATCTACGATCATTGTCTTAAACGGTAAATTTTATATCAATATAAATATTAATTACAAAAGTCAGAAAGGAGGAAATATCTTTTGTGACATATACCTAATCATAATAAAATATATATTAATAATACCTTGTTCTTTTATTCGCAATATGGATATTCTATATAATTAAAAACTTGGATATATATTTAACAGCGTAAGTAATGAAAGCAAAAACTAAGCAAACAATTTAAGAAATATGACTTTATCCTAAAGATGGGATACGGAATCGACCGGGGAGGACGCAATGACGATGATGACGCAAGATCTATCTTACGTTTCGCTGGAAGGGTATGAATAGAGTAATGAGGTGACCATACGAGTAGAACATCTGTTCTATGGCAGCGGCAATCTACCATCAGGTAGACTACATGCTGGTTTGCTAAATTTACAAAACCATATTATACAAACCCACAAGTTTACCCGAAAAAATATCGTTTATTTCTGTCAAAAGTATTATTAAATAATACACGTAAGTGACAATGTTACATCATTTTATCCTTGTAAACAGGTACCTTACTCAAATGTTAACCTTCGTCAGACAATCCCAGGTGTGTACCCAATTTTAAGCCCGCACCTTAGTAAAGACGACACCTGTGTTCCCATTTACATAGAAGTAAGATTAGGTTCGCGAATTTCGAAGTAAATGTCTCAGAGCTTTATACGAAACTTTGGAAAACTAATTAAATCTTGCGGTATTGCGTGATACTTACTAAAATATTAAATAATGTCATAATTAACTCTAAATTCTAAAGACGACGATGTTAATAGTTTTCTAAGGCAGTGTTGTTTTAATTTTTGTATGTGTGTTTGTCTTTTTAGGGTTCCGTACCCAAAGTGTAAAAACGGACTCCATTATTAAAACTCCGCTGTCCGTCTGTCTTTGTCTCATGAATCGTGAGAACAAGACAGTTGAAATTTTCATTGATGATGTATTCCTGTTGCCGCTATAACAGCAAATACTAAAAACAGAATAAAATTAATATTTAAGGACTCCCATGCAGAAAACATGAATTTTGCCGTTTTTTATAGAAACTGTTGGTCCGCGAGCCCGACTTGACCGGCTTTTTTATATACATGTACTAATGTACATTTTATAAATACGTTTGATTATTGTGTCTATGTTCCTTCCTAACTATGATTTTTGTTTTTAAAATAAAACACTATTTTATTATGGCCAGGTACACTTCTGGGTTTGGGTATTTGTTTTCATTTTTGTCTATGCCACTTACGACAAAGAAAATCGTAGTGTAGGGCTATGATATACTCCGGTACACTCCGATTGTGTTCCGTTGGAGTTCCCGCAGTCCTCCACGCAGCGCTGAGGACGGCCTCCGGTGTTCTAATTGATAAAAATCCCACATAACCCGGAGTTACTTCCACGGCGTCGGGTACCTTTTGGAGGTTTCCCCTCGTTACAAAAAAAGGGCTTCGAGTACAGAAAACGTTATTAGTCTATTAAGAAAATCTTATCAGTATGTACAATGAGTTTTAGATTAAATAATTCTCATATAAAATTTTATTAATCTATTCATTACGCGAGCATAATACTGGAAATCCATTTATCCAGCCTGATAATCTTCACAGTACTCGAGTTCCAGTGGATGTCATAATCCTAAAATTGATGTTTAAGTAAACGACATAATAGTATTTCGGATGTCAAAGGGATGGCTGGCGGGCCTACCCAACCCTTCAGCCGCGAATTCCGTCCGCCATGCTTGAAATTACAATAACTCAGGGAAATGTCAAGCTCTCTTTGAATTAACTTTTCATCTCGAATGTTGAAGTGCTATACCGATGACTTGGAATAACAGTTGCGATATATTTTTTAATAAAAACCAATTGAGAGCGGGCCAGTGTGTAAGTCTACAATATTAGACAGAAAATTTAAGCATCTCCTATATTCCAAAGAATATAATAAAAAGTCACATATTAGATATTTATCGCAATTCGTTGTTGGTTATACAATGTGTATCCAAGATAGTGTGCAAGACGAGTAATAAGTCGAATAACAAATACAGAAAATAAATCGAGCGCGTTTCGCTCTTCACTTATATGTGAGGGGCCCACCTCCCGCACAAGAGTAGCAACGCATCTGTGATCGACTTTAGATATAATTCCGAAAACAATTATTGTTTTGAAGAAACGTAATAAACTCGTACTTAGGGCACAGTGTACGGAGATTATGCTAACGAAGTTGCTTATCGTTCCATATTTTCGTACAAACGTAAGGGCCATTCAAATTTTCGGTGGTAGTTATACACGAATCGACTCTGAATCGTGTATTCATAACTTTGCTGAATCGACGTTGAAATTAACGCAAATTAAAACTGAAATGTAGAATGAAGAACGTTTTTCTGAAAGGCCGTAGAAGTACCGCATTGGTTGCGGGAACCTGTCTTTTTCATTTTACCGTGTTACCTTTGTAGGAATTCAATTCGTGAGCATTATGCACGTAACTGGTTAAAAGAATTCGTTTAACGATGTTGTTTTGTTAATTCTCAAAAGAATTAATGAATTTCAGAAAAAAATAAATGCAAGTTCTTGTGCAAATAGAACATGTAGGTCATGGGTATCTGTAAGTAACCATGAAACCCGCGAAATTGACGACCCGCGTAGCTGAGCGGTCACCATACCGGTCTGACGCCGCAGTGGGTCCCGGGTTCGATCCCCGGCCAGACAGAAATCTGAATGATGAGTTTAGATTTCTGTTCTGGGTCTGGGTGTTTGTGTATTCGTCTTTGTGTGTCCATGGCACCCACGACACAGGAAAAAATCCTACTGTGGGACTATGAGTGTTGTTTAAAAAAAATACGAATAAAATACGAATTATTTGATGAAAAGTGAAATAAGATGAAATATCTACTTCTCAAGATCAGCCTTTACGTCTTGGTAATAAGTTGAAATTTCTCGTATAAGTAGTAGAAAGTTACATAATTGAAACAAGAATGTGGTTACCAATGTGGCGACCATCTAAGTACTCGGGAATAGCAACGCATTTCTATTTTTTTTTCAGATAAAACTGCTACTACATGTAATTGATTACAGATGTCCATGGGTGGCACCGATTACTTAATATTAAGTGGACTGTATGATCGTTAGATATTTCATTTAATAATCAAAGCTAGCGACTCATTGACGTCTCTAATTTTGTAAATGTCCATAGGCCACGGTGAGTACTCTCCTGAAAGTAGCCCGTTTGCCTTATTATTTTTTAGTACGAAAACCTCCATGGAGAGTAGCTACATATGATTGGGTAGGGTCGGTTTGGTGGGCTGTGTCTCTTAAATTCATTAATTTTCTCAACCAGCCAGAAAGATTTCTATCACCACTTACTTCACCACATATCGGACAGGACTGATGATGAAACGCACTCTGCCTCAGAAATGTATTTAATGTATTATTAAATTATGTTTCCCCGAATTTAATTCGCTTTTAAATGTTCTAAATGTCTCAACTATTTGACCTTTACTCATAGTAAAGCGAAGGCGAGCTGCAGAATTCTTCGAACAAGTCAAACGGAACACATTGTTAGTCTTGCCAACTGATTTTGAGAAGATTGATTTACGATACAATACCTAGCATTAAATCTCGGCTGGTATTAAAATTAGAACAATCAATCTATGTCGCCTAACTGAAAATATTCTAAATTTATATCTAAATTCATGAATTGCCATAATTTAGAGTTTACTACAAAGTATTCTAAGCTGTTTTAATCTGTTAATGTTTTAGCGTACGGTAGATCACTTCTAAAGCTCGTTTGTAGCTTATGATGACTTCTAAAGATCGTTTACATTTGTTGTAAATTGAATAAAAAAGTAATTACATAATGAAAAGTAAAAATAACAATATAGTCAAATAAATTAGCCGGTTCAGTTTTATGTGAGGTACCATCTTAGCCTTCGGAAGTAGCAACGCATCTATGATTGACAGACAGAACCCCTGTTGTATATAAGTTGCTTACATGTAGTCAGGCGTTAGTGACGACTTACCAGCAGGTAGACTGCATGCACGTTTGTTACTTCAATGCTATAAAAGAAAATAAGTATACAAAACTACCGATCTACCGAAAATTTCTATAAAGATGTCACTGCCATATTTGCCTTAACTTAACATTAACATTATATTTGATTTTGGATAGTTCAGGAAATTTTAGTTCAAGTTTACACCAAAAGTATTTCGGCCGCAGCTGAGGGCGACTACATACGCTATTCCTGAGGAAACAACTAAGTTGGAACGAGTTAAGAAAGACTCTGATACTATTCGAATTCCCCGCCGCAGCAGAACCACAAAGGCTTACTAGATTATCCACATTCCTAACTAACAAATGAAATGCTTGTACAAGGATGAGTGATGGTCTAAGTTTATCTGTAAGGCGATACTATAAACCACACGAGCGGTCATGCATGCAGTCAAGTGTATCTTCGAGATAGGAAGGCGTACCTTTTTTCTGATGAGACCATAAATCAAGTCCAATTGTGCAGTGTAATGGATAATTAATGTCGGCGACCGTCGGAGTATGACCGCATTATTCTGGTAATAATACGATTTTTCTGATCATATTTCACGTGACAAGAAATGTTTAAGTGTTAGATTTCTTTTCACCAAATTGACGTATGAGGAGCACTGACACGGGACACTATGGTCTGACAACCAGGGTCCGATCCTCGTCCAGGCAGATATCTGAATAATTTGAATTTTCATTCTGGGTATTTGTGTATGCGTTTTAGTGTCATGTGTTATGAGTGTTAAGAGCATTATTATTATATGTACGTTTAGGAAGCATGGATATGTTATTTTTTTTACTTAATATTTGAGAGTAATATTTTCATATCATCTTAATATTTCGACGTATGGAACACATATTTGTTAGACCACTATTGGAGTAAAATGATTAAGCATATTGCATTTCTTTGCCAGTACGTTTATTTTGACAATTTAGGGCGCGGTTCCATTGAAGAGCTATCAAATGCAGCTACTAATAACTAGAAAATTAATTATAGTTCAAAAAGAGCTAGTTGTAATTTGATCTACAAGGTTAGATAGAAATTATAGTATAATACTTTTGCAGTAGTCAGATCCCATTACTAACTACACTATTATCTATAAAAATTCCTACTCTACTACTAAGCGCAAACTACTGGTTAATAGCTAGCGAGCGACGAATTTAACTCTGTATCTTAGTTTATAGCTCTTTGACTTTCTATCTTAGTTTATAGCTTACCAATTGAGTGGACCAGCTTAGACTAATAGTTTATTAGCTATCTAATAGTTAATCGGTAACTGTATTACTAATACTATAAAGGCTAAAGTTTGTGAGGATGTATGTGTGTTTGTTACACTTTTACGCAAAAACTACTCATTGGATTTAGATGATATCTCGTAAAAGACTCGTCTAATAGTAAATAGCTTCCAATGAGACTGCGCTCTTATAGTTCAATACTTCACAAAAATAAATTACATGCACAAAAATACACAAATATCCATATGGTGTGGTATATTGAATTATAATATGAATTATTAAATATTTTCATACTTCGAAATGATCAAATGATGTAACTTTACCTTACATACTTCCTTAATGTTAATAATTTTTCTTCACACTTTAGATAGTTGAAAAGGGTTGTCTTAAACGTGAGTATTCATACCATACGAATGTATTTCGTGACTTTCATGAACGTGATACTCTCAGAGACCCCTTAGTCCAAAGGTCTTTACCATGCATGAAGCATCTCAAAGGTTGAAACAGCTACAATGAACATTTACGTACGAAATAGTATACATACCATATGTATGTATACTATTTCGTGACTTTCATGAACGTGATACTCTCAGAGACCCCTTAGTCCAAAGGTCTTTACAATGAATGAAGCATCTCAAAGGTTGAAACAGCTACAATGAACATTTACGTACTTATAAGGTGTTGTCTGTGTAACAGTGCTTGCTTGGAACAATTCCTAATATATTCAGATACAATGAGTCATTCAGATGCAAAGGTTGTTGAACTCTATCCGTTGAATGGGGCTTTGGCTAATCGGTGTAACCTTTACGTATGGTGAAGGTTTGCTGTGTTTAGAACTAGGCCTGTCTATAGAACAGTAAGTATTTAAACACCTTATAATAATATATAATAACGTTATATTTATATAACTTCACAAAAATACTTGTTTAAAGATTAAAGGAAAAAGTGATACCAGTATATTATATTTATAATATACTGTTTTTTCC
>MOOZ01003355.1:451000-465506 GCA_002930495.1 Cecropterus lyciades
ACCCAGAACAGAAATCTAAACTCATCATTCAGATGTCTGTCTGGCCGGGGATCGAACCCGGGACCCACTGCGTGTCAGACCGGAGTGGTGACCACTCCGCCACGCGGGTCGTCAAAAAAAGGGGGTAGCAACGCATTTGTGGCGAACCCCTGGCACTACTCTGATACTGGCTACTTGCAAACTGGCTGGACTGAATGCTCTTTTGCTACTACTATATTATAAAAAGGGGACTACATGCTTGAATAGTTGAAATGCGTGAATAGTTGAAGTGACATTAATATCTAGTTTTAGAAAAAAACGTCATGGAAACATACTGCGCATTCAGAACATCTTAGAATAAATGTTATTTTCATTACAATTTATAATGGAACTTTATTCAACATTCATCAAATTTAATACAACGAATCTTAAATGAGACCTTAGCGCAAGGTCAGTTCCAGATTATAATTTGAATACACGTGTAAGACTTTTTGGACTCTAGTTATAATAATATTATCTGAAGTTCATTGCGCAAGTGAAGTATACCCAAGTGGTTTAAAATTTGAGATTTAAATTTAAAAGGTGTTATAAATCCTTGTGGTTAAACTCCGGAGGTACCACCACCTCACCTTTTTTGTGTTTTGGTCTCAAGGGTGTGATAGAGGAGACATACTTATCCGCGGCGTCCCTACTTAGTCGTCAGAAGTAGCAACCCATTTGTGGACATCCTCATGAAGGACTTTGATCTTATTTATGGTTGGTATACCTTTGTGCGGTAAAAATCCCACATAACCTGGCGTCGCTCCTACGGAATCAGGTACCTTTTGAAGATTTCCCCTTCGAAAAAAAAAACACCAAGGCATTCTAACATATAATTCTTAAATGGTCTTTATAACCGATATTATTTTGAGTGTATTTTCGTGTCCTTATAAAAGCTGCTCTCAAAACAAACTACAATATTTTGTTCCCAGAGAAAGCGTACAAGAAGAGCAAACGATTTAAAATTTTCAACAAGCAACTTGTTACAACTGAATGGGGCTTTCTCGATGCCGAGAATGCTGCAATAGGGCCTTGTTGCACTGTCGGTTGACGAGAAGCGATATTAGCAAAGATGCGGTTCAGATATGGATGAAAATTTAGGGTCAAACAAAGGGTGAAAGTTATAACATGAAAGTAGTAAAAATTACTTAACATTGTTCTGTGGCGGTGCGTTGCTACTTCTGAAAATTATTTACAACGTTTCGTGTGATTATTTCTTAATAGTAATATAATGTAGAACCAGGCATGGCAATGGTGCATTTGTAGAATAATATAACCACAAAGTTCTAACATCTTAAACCTATCTCTGATTTATAAAAGCATCGCAAATACATGTTCTGAGTTTAATGGTATTATAAATAAGAGGCATAATTTATAAAATTACCAATTTAGTCCTACAGAATAGTAACGAATCTTCGTTCAATCTTCAGTCTTTTTTGACTTGGAAAGTCGCCCGATGTTGCTTCGATGACGACGCCGCTTGGCGTAGGGTTTGCGGGGCTCAAGTAACTTTGCCCGGACAATTCTCTGAGTGGATACACTGTCCACTGGTGATGCCAGCTGCCATTAGGCAGTCCCAATCTTGGGTGAGATAAGGACAGATAGATCATAGACGGCATGACTTACCATAACGTAGAATGCATTCGTTGCAAACAAACACATTTTTCTTAGTAAATCGTTAATCGCCATCGATGTAACACGTGCACGAAGAACGGATGTACTGCATACTCGGCAACAATCTGAAGGTTTTTACTTGAGATAAATTGGATTGTTAAGATGTAAGTGACACGCGCGGTCAGACTAACGAGTCGGGGACTTAATAATAATTTTAACAATCGCCACACACGACGATAAAGATTGGGATAATTTAAAACCAGGACGTTCGAAATGGTCTATTCTTAGTCGAGCTTTAAATTACTCAATGTTTGGTCAAGTTGATTTGGAAGTGAGGATAATCTAAAATAAGTAAAATTTATTACACACGTATTTAATTTCATAATAATAAAACCTTACTTTTCAATAAGTATGTGATGTTATTTTCAATAAGTATGTATTTGATGTAAGTTTCGGAATATGTTAGTAGTCCTTGTTAGGTGTTCCGATCCGGTAGAAGTATAATAACAAAAATGTAAGCGTTAATAATTGACTACCATCAATATTGCACAAGATAAAAGTATATCAATACGCACTTATAAGCAAAAAAAAGTACAGAAAGTTCGACAAAAAGTCGCTTAATCAATCAATCAGCTCAAAGCTATTTGTCGCAGACTGCGCTGTTTTTATCACGTCGCAAAAACCCGGTACCGCCGAGGGAGAAATGCAAGCTGTATACACCGAGCGGAATGCGATAAATTGTTTACATATGAACACAAGAGTGAAAAAATATAACGGGTAGGGCTTGCGACGTTTCTGTTTAAACGACTTTTAAAAGGAGGAGGTTATCAATTCGGTTGGTATATTTATATGTATGTACACCGATTAAGCCGCCAGCTGTGGACCGATTTCAAAAATATGTAGTTTGGTCACCAGATCAGGTATTTGATGATGGGATCTCAGATTATCGAGGAAAATCCACAAATTTTATAGACACTTATTAAGATTAATTTGTTACAGATTCTATACAACTGACCTTCAGTCTACTGCTGAACATAGGCTTCCCTTTAATTGAGTTTAGCCAATAGTATCAGCGTTTGGCATGCGTGTTGGTGACTACAGTGTTGATATTCATGTTAGACTTTGATGAAACACGCTGCTACTCCTGGATTTTGACATTTAGTCGCTTCCAACGACATTCACAAGAAGAAAGTGTTGTTATTTAATACTGACCGACAAAACTTAATTATACAGACTTAATCTGACCAAGGATTTAACCGGAATACTTTGTTACATACTTAGGATAGTATTCTTAAGGATGATATCATCATTTTATACGCAAGTACGTAAGAACAATGTAAAGAAACTTTGATAAAAAGTCTAATCAATCAGCGGCTGGAAGTCATTCGTCGTCGTTCGTCGTTAGTGACTCGTAATTTATATATATTAAGAATATAAGCTGTCTTATCTTTCAAATTGCACACGGTGTGCAAATTTGACTCAAATCGGTTTAGTAGTTTAGGAGTTTATCGCGGACAAACAACGTGACACGTAATTTATATATATTAAGATATATATATATATATATATTAGTCGTTTATGATCATTAAATTTATTTTGACTGCCATTGAGAGGATTCGTAAACCGCCCAAAGCGGTCAGATTAAGTCATCATCATTAAAAAGTGACATTAACGTGGTGTTCAACCCTACATGGTGTTATGGGAACATTTGTTCCGTAATCTCACAAACGCAAACCACAAACGTGCCGGCGAAATGCAGGAAAAAATATTGTGCGGTGAATGTATCCGGTTCAAAGTAATTGCTAATGCAGGTGTATCATTCAATTTTAGATCTACGTTGCAAGATTCTTTTAAAAATCATCAACTAATTATTCTCCTATTGCTACCTACGGGTCTCCTCTCAGAACGAGAGAGTTTTAAGTCACAGTCCAGCGTACTGGCCAAGTGCGAATTAGTCGACTTTACACAACTTTGAGAACTCTTAGAGATATTGGAAGTATAGGTTTCCTTACAATATTTTCTGTCACCGTAAAGCATTGAACTTAATTTGAAATTATTTTAAAGGTACTTGTACAAGAATAAGCATACAGTCTCCAGAGCGGGTAAGCTCATGGAAAACTGTAGTCAATGCAGAGTAGGTGAAAAAAGTTAAAAAAAGGTGAGAATCGTCTCACTAAGCTAAGTACTTCTGTCAAAGCATAAAGCGTTCTACTGTAAGAAATTAAGGATAATTGAAGGCCATCTCTCAGAAACTACATACTAAATGTATATATACATATCTAGGAATATTTATTCAAGCGATTATAAATTATCGCTATTAGGACCTACTAGCTAAGCCCTGCGGTTTCACCCGCTTCTACGTAAGGAAAAAATAAAGCTCTTCGGCTTTAAAATACAGCTATATAATAATAATATCTAATAATATAATATGAAAGTATAGAAATGTTTATTCCCAAGTCCAGTTAGACCACCCAAAAGAAGCTTAACATAAATTTGGTAGTAAAATTTCCTGTAAATATCACAGGATAAATCCTATATTGTTCATATAACTGCTATAAGTTACTGTTATAAAAAGCTCTTTAAATTGCATTTGTGACCGTTATAATATTACGCTTTAAGCTAACAAAATTGTTATTCTTCAAACTAGTTTAAGCTATATCCATTATTTATCATATAGATATAGCAAATAAATACCTACTATACTAAGTAACTTCTAAAACAAAAAATAACGTGTTTTTTCGTACCTAATTATACATATCCCCAAAAAGCTCATAAATCCTGAGATTACGGAGGCTAAGCAATTTGTTACAGTTTGTCTGCATGTGGAGAGCAAAAAAATGTCTTATCTAATGCCAATGACCTTTTTCGCACGAAAGAAGCGAGCATCGATCAAAACAAAAATAATTATGTACTGGGATCTTATTATCTAAGCTTTTAAGAAGCAATAATTTAATGGTTATAGATATCTTAACCAGATTGTCTTCGGCTGATTAATTTCTGCCTTATAAGCTGTTATTGTTGTTGTTCTATTGTCGTTAATTTCAGGTTTTATAGGTCGAAGAACCCTTTGCAGTTAGACTTAGGAGGCTTACGGTGTGCAAATTTGTGATGGTGCCTATTTATACCTTATTATTTTTACCTTATTACTATAAAGTATAAATAGGCACCATCACAAATTTGTAGAGATTTGCGCTGATACCACACTCTGTATACCACAGGTATAGTGGGTGTGGTAAGTTCTTAGTCTTCATAATAGCAAATGGTCACTGCTGGCTGTGGACATCTGTTAGCAACTTAATATAGAACAAGGGTTCTATCTGTTGTCAATAATACCTGCGTTGTTAGTCCTGAGGACTAATATGTTCGTTTCAAGTGTGAATGGAGTCTCCCTCCACATCTCTGAAATGCAAGTAGTGTGAAACCAGCACGCTAGTAATGGTGTGGTGGTTGTACTCTGGTCATCTAACACTTAGTTTAACTAGCCGAAATACTTGTGTTTAGCTACTGAATATGAAAATAGTTGCCATCTTTAAATAGTGCAAAATATCGAAATCAAAAGTAACAAGTTGACCAGGTAAATAAGCTATATCCATGCAAAATTTCATTTAAGTCGGATTAGTGATTCTTGCGTGATTGAGTAACGAATACAAATAGACACACGCCATCTCATTTTTATACATTAGTAAAGAGTATAGATCGTTTTAGAGGTATAAACCTTTAAAAAAGTATGAAAGCGTACCGAACCCGAAAAGAAAACGTACCAAAGTAATGCAGCACGAGTCAAGCTTATTTGTGGTAGGAAAGTCGACGCACGTACATTTCTAGGCCTAGATAGTAAGGTAGAAACCTGTACTGTAATCTATACTCTATTAGCCCCGATACTACTGTTGGCTTTGTTGGTATCTATTCTGTTCGATTATCATCTCACAATAGAGGCTTCTGCGTAGATATGTGGAGATATCAATGTGTGAACTATATTAAGTTTTATTTTGAACTTAGATCTAAATAGCAAATGTTTTCAGAGTATTATTTTGTATTAATAAAAAAAAACAGTGAAATCAAAAAAATGGTGTGGTTTAAGATTGTAATGTAATTTATTTGAATTTCTATTTTTAAATCGTTGTGTATAGTGTAGTATTAAGGCTGTCCTCTCATCCGCTTCCATCACCTGAGCGACTGCTTCGAGCCATTCAAGTTTGATCATATTCGAAAAAAATGTCAAGAGTCTATTGTTTTCGCATTTGTATAAATACATAGGCAGTTAAATAGTCGTCGAGAACTTTGATAGCAGATAGACAGCAGCAACTTAATTTACTCAAGCGATTGATTGCCAACGGTCGGTCAGCCTAAAAGTTGTAAAATTTGACGTTTTCTATATATCTAATACAAGAAAAAAAATAATCCCGTACACTGCGTATCTCTAGCTTATTAAAGTCCCAGTACATGCCATCGAAACGGAAAAGCTAGACAGGTACTTCATACTAAAGCTGTACTAGATTGTTACAAAACATCTCTACTGACTCTCTTGAGGAATTCGGTATAATCCTCCTGATTTCTATGAATTCCTCAAGAGAGTCAGTAATACCAAATATTACTGTATCATGAACGAATTAACCAATGAAAAACCTTCAAAATATTCGTTTGTTCAACCTTCACTGGAAAGCTCAGCTGTAAAGCGTTTGATGTCGCTTATTAAAAGACCAGCGGTATTTTGTCCGAGGAATGTTATTTGGTGCAGTTCAAGGCCGATTGCCCGTCTCACTGTTATGCAACACATATTTGCGAGTTATATTACCCATGAACAAACGATTATAGTGTTTATATCTTGAGTATAAAAAGTTTCAATGGCATATTGTTGATGCAGTATGTGTCTTATTTAAAAAGAGTAACGATGGCACACAAGTGGTTCGAGTGTTGTTCTAATGTTTATTTCGATGTCTGTAATCAAAGATCAATCAAAAGGCAGTGTTATTAACTTTCTAGTATGTGTTTTAATAATACACTTTGAGGTTTCGGAGTTCGAAGTTAGTTTCGACGTATTATATAATGTACAATTATTATCAACGATAAAGGAGAGTGAAAATATCGCGTAAAAACCTAAATACGTTCTCAAATGGGAGTGGAGCCTAGCAATTCGCAAATGGCCAGGTTGGTGGGCTATGACCTAAACCCTTCTGATTTCGAGAAGATACCCCAACTCAGCAGTGGTGTCATAATAAGTTGGCGATGAAAATGAATAGTCATAAAGTAACTGTCAACATCATCAGAATTCTTTACAGTCAACCTCAACTCAATAATCCCTTTTGGACATTATAAAATGGTCTTATAAATCAGCTTTTAGGTCATTATCGCTGATCCCTTGTTAATACTACTCCAGTACCCTTAGTACGAAATAACTAGGTTTCCTAAAAAACTATTATTGTTCATGTTTTCGCCCTTTATTCCAAGCAATCATTGTTTAAGTTTTCGTCCATCATTTTAAAGAATGGCAAAAAATGAAAACGTGCAATGTATGGGCGAAGACAATAATCGTCTTGAACATAATAAAGTAATAATAACCTCGTACGATAATAAATTCGTATTAAGAGCAAAGACTATGGTTTCTAATGAATGAAAATGAAATCATGGTATATTGATAACAAAAAAATAAATAATTTGTTATAAGAAATAAGGATTAGTAATATTTTTAGGAAACAAATTCGGCAAAAATAGATATTCAGTCACGTGACAGTAAACGCCAATCAAGAAGCATGGCGTCACGCCGTGGCAAACGCCACTATTGTATATCATATCTTCATAGAATAAGCTGTCATAATGCATAGTCTCGGTTTGTTTAGCACGGCGTGACGTCATTCAAGACGCCATGACAGTCCTGTGCGTTTTCGATGTATATTTAAATTATTTTTTTTAAATGAATAATATTTATAGTAATTGCTCTATATTTTTAAAAATAATATTTTTAGTTTAAATCCGTAATAAGGTTAAGGTTATTAAGCAGTTTTTGAAATTTAGTCAACTAGCCTATTAGTCCAGATCGCTCCTCTCTAACAGTCGTAGAAGTTCAAATTGTGGTAGAGAGTGGGTGTTGCCACATTAAAGCGACGTCAGCGTTGATTTATAACAGAACAGCGAGAAATGTTTGATGTTGATTATTCAAATTGGACCTTTGTGATGTTTTAACAGTTGATTGGTTTTAATTTTCGTGTACAAGAATACATTTGATACGATTTCTGATTAACTGTTTGATTTCAGAAAAAAAAGAAAATAATGGTTTGATATTATTTTTGGGGACCCCGATCTAATGCTTGATCGTAGTATAAATTTACCGGTTGAGGATGAATTAGAGATTTTGCCTTATCTAAAGTAGGTCTAGTTAGAAATCTGTTTTATATAAACAAAACTTATTGAAAAAAAATCTGAATAATTATGTACGTAATGAGACATTCGCTTCTATATTCTTAATGCTCACAATATATTTAATATGTACTATAACTTTGGCCAAAAAAACATAACAATAATTTGGTTTATTAATAAACCTAGAGTAAATTTTACTTAACCTTCGGATAGTAAGTTGACTTACATTGTTTACTTTAAATTTATGTCAGATATAATTATTTGTTGTAGGTATATATGACGCCGGAATTGCGAGAAAACGTATTTCATATCTGTTATTGCAAGTATTTTCAAAATTCAAAAAATACGCGTGACTAATAGAGTTGAATGAAAGCTTTTTAACAGTAAAGGCGTTTGCAGACAGACAATCAAACGATGACATTACTCAACACTGCAATCAGAATGGAAATTCCAGAAATCTGATTGCTTAACCTTTCCCGGTCATAACTTCACCAGTGAGAACCATGACCAATCAGCCCACGAGGCTCGTTAGTACTTTATACGCCGGGATTGCAAGAGAATTTCCCAACTAGCAATTTCGGGGACCTCCCACTATGCAAATGAAGCTATTAGCTGTGACGTCACAGCTGGCGGCGCAAATGGACCGAGTTGTCACAATAGAAATAAATTAAAATTAATACATGACCAACTTACTGGCGCCTCGACCAATGCTACCGGGAGTAATCGAATGCTAGGGTTACCACATGTAAGGAAATGCAAAAGATTTGGATCTTACTAATAATATAAATGTGAAAGTTTGTGAAGATGTATGTGTGTTTGTAGATCTTTCACATAAAAGCTACTGGTAGGATTTCGATGAAATTTAACGCACAGATAGTTTATGACCTGGATTAACATATAGAGTAATGATTACCGTGATAATCAAGATCGAAGTGGGCGAACCAGAGCGAATAAGCTAGTAATGTATAAATTAACTTCAAATTTTAACAGATTTTAAAGTAATTACGTTGATATTATAATAATAACCCTTTATTGCTGTTTGCTATAAATTACAATGATATTGAGCTGAGTTCATATTATGAGACAGCTAAATAAAAATAAAAGTTGTGAGGATGGAAACGAAGTTCGTGAGGATCGATGGATGTATGTTTGTGAAGATGGATGGATATATAACTCTATAACACCTGAATGGCTGAACGAATGTAGATGAAATTTGATAGATTACACTCTGGAATAATACACAGGCTAGATATATGATTTTCATAGGATGCCATTGTTTTGTTTTTATTTTCTTTCTTTTCTCTTTTCAAAGCGATGTATCGGGGTGACTCTTTGATAGTGGTAGTTTAAGGGTGTGAGAGTTAAAATTTCAAAATAAAATACAGTTATACATACACATGTTATTTGTCTTCGAGCGCGGGTGAAACTGCGGGCAACGTTAGTTTAAAATTACAATATATTCATGTACAAAAATAATTGAAAAATGCAACGAAATTAATTTCGACCGATATAATATTTATAAATAATCGATAATGTACTCAATAAATTATAGGTCTTTATCTATGAAATTGCCGTTTTTCATTAAATAAATGAAGCGTATTTTTTTCTACATTTTTTTTCTATTAATCAAAGTAATCACCCATACAATCAATGCATCTTTGCCAACGCTTATTGCCCTACTTGAAGAAATCAGCTGGACGGGAGGCAACAAATTCTTCAAAGGCATTTTTTACGGCCTCTGTTCTGTCTGGTGAGTACGGCGGATGACAGAGAACTTCCAACCCCAGATCTTGTAGCTTGGAGACCGTCTGCTGTATGAAGTCGCGCGTTGTCGCGCAGGAGCAGTGAAGCCGAACGATTGACATTGTGTTCAGTTCTTCACATTACACATCTGCAGTAATGCTTATCCCATTTGGTAAGAAGCTGTGATGATAACACCCGCGTTAGACCACCAAACAGTGACCATCACTTTTCTAGGGGTAAGTTTTCGTTTAGAGCATTGTTTGGGTACTGAGCCAGGGTCCAACCAACTTGCTGAGAAGTTACGATTGTCAAACAGGATCCATTTCTCGTCACAAGTAACAATGCGGTTCAGAATTCCTTCATTTGTATGCTGTTGAGCAGTGCAAGGCACGTCTCGACGGGTACTTCGCGCTGACGATCATTGAGTTCGTGGGGTATCCATTTGTCAACCTTTTTTACTTTAACAATTTGACGCAAAAGGACCAAGTTTGTTTTGATGCTAACGTCGAGCTGCTGCTAATTCAGCCGTAGATTGAGTAACATCAGCTACCACAGTCGCCTTTAATTCGTCATTATCGACCAAAGTTTTCGGACGGAACCCCATGGTCGTCCCCATTTTTCAGGTCAATATTTCCAAAACCAATAACGGGTAGTGCGTTCGTTTGTAGCATTCGCTCCGTAAACGTCATTAATGTTGCGTGCCGCTTTGTTGCCACGACGGTACTCATACTCCATAATTACTCGAATTTTTAACATATCCATGATGAGGGAAAATGTTCGAATGCGATGAAAACAAAACAAACTATTAAACAAATGACGATCTTAGAAAAAAGAATTCCATGTTTTTAAAATAAAATTAAATAGCCAGTACGGCAGAACGGCAATTTCATAGGCAAAGAAAATAAAGACCCAATAACATAAAAATTCAATTCTTCATGTAAGTTAGGAAACTCATCTAAATATGTAATTTCAAGGTGTCGCCAAGGCCTTTTTTGTAGCATAAATTGATTAGTTACACAAAGGCACTGAATTACCGACATCAGACTTACAAATTCTTTGAGATTCAATTTTGCTTCTCACAAAAGAGTAAGTATAAAGCGGAGTGAAGCGAAGTGTACTAATATTAAAGTTGAGATGAAAAGGCTTTCTGTAACGTTATTCGGTACTGTCGGACGATAAGTTGCATTTTTAAAGTCTGTTCCGTTTTCCTTTGTTAAGAAGTCGTTGCACTGTGGACGAGGTTCTATGTTTAAAGTATTGGTGAAAAAATAACATTTTCTAAATCTGGTAGGTTAGTTGATTGCCGGCTCACTTATATATGAGACGACCATCTTCGTCTTTGGGAGCGGTAACGCATCTGTGATCGACTTCAGATAGTGTAGATAGTGTATATGTGTGACTCTGTTCTATAGGAAGTTGATTACAGATTTCCATGGGCGGCAGTAACCACTTACTACTATAATTTGATTAAAAAGGTAACTTCGAATCGGTGGCAGGTTATTGAAGGATGTTCGTGATAAATGTACATTTTCGAAGTGAGTTTTGGAGTGAAACTTTTACAGGCTCGCCATCGCCAGAGGAAAAACGTATCGGGTAAATGATTTTTTTAACGGAAACGGTTATGCTGGATGGTTACGTTACAATAATAATATTTATATTATATTTTTTTAGATATGCTTTGATAGGATATAATATATGTATTTGATATAATATATGTATATGAGTTTGACGACCCACGTGGCGCAGCGGTCACCATATCGGTCTGATACGCAGTGGGTCCCGGGTTCGATCCCCGGCCATACGAACGTCTGAATGATAAGTTTAGATTTATGTTCTAGGTCTGGGTGTTTATGTATTCGTCTTTGTGTGTCCATGGCACTCATGGCACAGGAGAAAACCTCCTACTGTGGGGCTATGAATGTATTAAAAAAAAAAAGTTGCAATCATTTTGTAATTATCTTTGTTTTCTGAAAGTTTAACTTCTTGTGCGTTTAAAAATAATACATGAGCTCCGTTTCCATCAGCTGTCACTTTATCAAACTAAATAACTTCATATCATATTACGGTTTCAATATCTTTATCTATTCAAGTCTTTCGCTTGCTTTTTGTCAGTGTCTATTGTTCATATAATTAAAGTATGTTATTTTTTGTTTTAATTATAATAACTATGTAATCAAATTAACCACTTCTTCATATTACCGCTATTTCTATAAGTTCTTGCTTCTAATTTATTGCGGTATTGGAGCAATAGTCACAACAAGAATATATATTTTTTATAACAAAACGAATTCTTGAAATAGACATAGTGGCATGTCATCTTAAGATGACTTTGCCTATTTTTTTAAAGGAAATTATATTAGGTGGACAAGGGCCTTTATTCAAGTAGGCACCTGAGCATTCGCCAATTACGGAAATACGTCAATATTTTATAAGTTAACATTGTTTCCGTTAATTAACTTCAAATAACTCGGTATATGGCGTATTGAAAAGCTCTTGAGAAATGTCGGTTCGTTAATTATTGCTGATCCATTTTTATTTTATAATGAATGTTGTTTATTAGTTCGTTTTAATTTTTATTCACTTTTATTTAATAAAAGGTTTTGTTATTTAATACGATAATGATTATTTTTTTAATGGAAGTGCTAAAAAATAATGAAAACATAGGCACTCCTACGCTAGCACTACACTACACGGCACTAGGAGTGCTGACAGAAGTGAAAACATGTATATCTATGTACGTATATATAGAGGTGTCGGTTACGGTAACTTCAATCAACCATCAATGATTTTATCACATCCCAAAAATGCCTATAGCGTCTTCAGAAGTTTTAACTTCAAAAAATATGTAGTCTATAAATATTCAGATCACACCAGGAATATACAAAGATCAGCTAAACCCAAAACAAATAAAATTCATAAATTAAAAATATTTGCGTGATTGTGATCTCACAAGGAACGTTAAACACATACACAATACATATGTACATACATATTGTCGGACCGGAATTACGGATGTTCACTTCGGTATTAGTAAAAACTCGGGTTGTATGAGTAAAAACTTATTGTTTTATAAGCTTTTATTTAAACTGCCTTGTTAGTTCGTATATGTACGAAGGTAAAATGTTGAAAATGTCAATTGAATTTTATACCAGTTAACCCCGAGCGATTTAAACATAAACATAAACGCTTTCTACACTCATAGCCACTGTAGGATTTTCTTATATCGTGGGTGCCATGGGCAGACAAAGACGAATACACAAACACCCAGACCCAGAACAGACATCTAAACTCATCATTCAGATGTCCGTCTGGCCGGGGATCGAACCCGGGACCCACTGCGTGTCAGACCGGTATGGTAACCGCTCCACCACGTGGATTTAGCTATTATGTATACAATTTTGCATAAACATGTGTGGTTTGGATGACAATGCATGATTAGCTCATGTCGTCATTCTAAACCTAATACTCGTGTGATGAAATATTGTTTGTTTGACTGCAAGATTGCAAGCGAAATAAGTAAAATTTGTAATGGCTCAAATTCGTCTTCTCTATCGAGGGTCCTTGGTTCGAATCTCAGATACTAACGACAGACAGACTTTTATAAAAATGACTAATTTTTTGCAGCGGCTCCGCCCGCTTCGCTTAGAAATTAACTTTCACTGAAGTGCTTCGGAGGAAGGAAAACATCGTGAAGAAATTTACACATCTGAAAGTTCAATATTTTTTTTTTCTAAAAGGTGTGTGTAGTGTACCAATTCACACTTGGTAAATGGTCTAAACAGCCATCCTGAGAAGGACATAGTCGACCGCACCCATCGGCGGGACGATAGACCCATTCCCAGTAGTGGGACAATAATGGGTAAGCGAAATGACAGAAACTAAACAGACTATTCCGAAAAAAACATGTATGAACCGTTTTGCAATAAAATTCCGGTAGCTATTAAAAACATACACTTGGCATACCATGATGAACGAAATCTATAGACATGCGGCGCATCGCAACAATTCACGAGATATAGATATCAAACTAATAAATAAAAGTATTAGCCAACCGAAAAACAGTCCTATAAAAACATTCAGCTTAGTCATTCTACTATATCAAGCAGACTCGTACATTTCTTCAATTAGACCAGAAATACTCGGCCTTGGTGAACATTGTTCGGCTTTGCTACTCTTCAATAGTGCAGAGTGCTACACTGATCCCATTTTAATTCCGGGTTTTAATTAATAGGAATGGGGATATTAGGTAAGCGTGAGATATTTGGAGATTATATACACACACTTTATGTACAAGAACGTAACGTACGTTGGAGGGGTTTTTTTTTTACAGATTAAAGTAGGAAAATAGTATGACAGTCCGTCTGATGGTAAGTGGTTCCCGCCACCCATGGACATCTCTAAGCAACATCATATAGAACAACGGATCTACGGAACTCGATCACAGATGTTTTGCTACTTCCGAGGACAAAGAAGGACGCCTCATATGCATATAATTAAGTCAGCAACGATTAAAGATTTTTCTTCACGATAGAAATATAAAATAGCTTTATTTATTTATTATTTTAGTTTAAATAATTTAACAGGTTTATATATATATTAGGAGTGAAATATAACGATATTTTATTTGCTAATGATTTAATGTATAACTTTCACTAACAAATCTATCTTTAACGATCAATTCCTATGTTCTTTAATGTAATATTTTGCGAATGAACTTGATCTCTAGAGCGGAGTCAAAATTTGAATAAGTAGGCTATCAATGACATATTTTAATCCA
>MOOZ01003355.1:512024-523874 GCA_002930495.1 Cecropterus lyciades
TAATTACCAATTAAGGGCAACGCACTCCTGTTACCTTTGGAGATCCCGGTGTCCTCTTCGCAGAGCCGAAGACGGCCACCTTTTACCACCTTTTACTGCTGTAAAAAACCCATATAACCAGGCGCCGTGGGAAACGTAGCGTCAGGCGTCAGGTACCTTTTGACGGTTTCCCCCACGAGAATAAAAAAAAGATTCACCAATTTAGGGTGAATTCAGACTTACTAGTTACCTAAACGTCTTACGATGGTAATACACGAGTAACAGTAAGCTAGTATGTAAGTAACAGTTCATGTCGACGGTCATTACCAAAAGTCGCTGACGACTAGCATCGTCAAGCCATTATTGTCCTACTGCTGGGCATGGGTCTTGTCCCAGTATAAGAAAGTTTTTGGCCATAGTCCACCGCGCTCGTCAAGTGCGAATTGGAAGACTTCACACAATTTTAAAAACTCCTAGTGTGTAGGTTTCCTTACGATGTTTTCGTTCACCGTAAAGCAGTGATAATTAATTTGTAATAAGCACATAATTTTAGAAAAATCAATGCGTCTCTTGGGATTTGAACCTTGGATCCTCAATTGAGAAGCTGAGTTTCAGCCATTAGATTCTCACGACACTTCCACACGACAAGCATCGACAGGCAGCGATTTTCAACGACAGGCGGTGACATTCAACGACAAGCGTCGATAGTCAACGACCAGGTAGCAACAGTCTTCAACTGGCCGCAAAGTCAACGACCAGGTAGCAACAATCAACGACAAGCCGGAAAGGCAACGACGAACCGTGCCAATCAAGGACAGTGAGATACAATCACTGATGACAAACTGCTACAATAAGTTATCGTTAGCGATGGTCGTCGACGGCGGTCGTCGACGGCTTGTTGTCAACGACCATCGTCGGACGTCGATTGCTGAGGATAGGCGGCGATATTCAAGATTTGTTGACGTTCAATGTCGCTCCCTTAGTAGCAATATACTATTGCCATGTTCTGGTTTGAAGCGAAATTTGCAAAGATTATCTAATGATCTAGATTTTTATGGGAAAATTATAAACGTTACATTATTTCTTCAGTGACGTATATAAAACGGTTATTTACTGTTGTATATAAAACGGTATCCAATGAAATTCCTAAAACATTATAAAATTATCGAACAAAGACAACTAACTAAACAAAATAGATATAACGTAACTATACATAACTATTATCAGTTAAGTTAGCTCAATTAAAACTGTGTTGTCAGAAAATTTCGATAGAGAGTGTATAACTTGGTTCAGTGTAACTGAGAATCGGAACGGTCAGTAGGTATTCTTATATATATGTACGTACCTCACACTCAAGGAGAATAAATATGACTTAAATAAATATATTCCTGTGCTTTTCTCTATTTATAACGATTTTAATAATCACTATACCAAACGTCTTATACATATTATTATTTAAGTACGGAATCTTTCATGTGTGAGTCCGACTCGCACTTGGCGTGATCAAACATGGACCAAAGCTGCCATTTTGAATTATTTCTTTAATTGAAACAAATTATAATGATATCATGACTTCGTTATTCAATAATTTCAACATTCGCTAATCAAACTTGCACATCTAATCAAAAACAACAGTAAATTGGATCTAATTCCGCCCGCTTCTATTGTTTTCCGGACGCCATAATTATCTTACATCAACTGAATCATATTTACAGTCTGTGTTCGTTTGGTCGAGCATTGCAACATCCTGTACAAGCCCTTACTGTATAGTGAAAGCAATGGGAAACTTAGGGTTGACACTCGTTAGGTTGATACCAAGACGTGTAAGAACAATGTGTCAAAATCTAATGATGCAATATACTATAATGAAAATAAGTAAATGACTTGATTTATGTAATTAAAAATAAAATACATTCTTTTTTCACATTCAGTGATAAAACAATGATTTACCAGTTTTGTAATCACGCTGGTAAAATAGATACATTCATTGTAAGTCTAATGACAAAGTACTAAAAGTACATAGTTTTTTAGAAAGCACACTGTTCTTTAAAATTGCGTTTATTACAATATTTCACTAGTATTATAAATGCGAAAGTTTGCGAGGATGTATGTGTGTTTGATACTTTATGCCGTTGAAAGTTCTGAACAATTTGGGTAAAGTATAGCGCACAGAAAGTTTATGGCTTCGATTAACACATAGGATTCATCGTTGTTCATGAGCCGCGGGAAAAAGCTCGTAATTTCATATATTTCAAAGAATGCCTGTATCTATTAATTATATATATATTGACACGGAACTGATTTTTTCACATTAACTAATAAATTAAATGACGTAACGTGTTTAACACAACATGACGGCATATGATTGCATTACACACTACTGAATCATGAGTGACACAATGGATCGACTTCGGTTTATAACCTTCGTTCGAAGCTTAGCATTTCAGATCACATACAGGCAAAAGGTACCGAAAAAGGCAGCCCTATTTATACAGCGTGTTATCAGATCGTTCACGGAGTTTCGCAACGATCCTTGAACCGATTTCGTTTTGCAAAATAATATTTAAATGAGGCACATGCGTGGAAAATGGAGCTTTAAATTGGTAGAGGCTCAAAGGTTACAGGTAATTTTGTTTAATAGAACGCTAAAAAGGAACTCGTGTCGATTACCAAAACTGCGAGAGCTTCTGAAATATACGATGAAAATGTGCTTTCTGAAGTTCAGGTTCGGATATGTTCAAAATTGGAAATTATTTCTTGCGTAACTCTGTATTCGTTTTTATTCATAGCGATATGGGCAGGAATAGCCCAATCGTTGGAACACGGCTTCTCCATCGAGGGTCCGATGTTCGAATCTCAGGCGCGCACCTGCGCATGTGCGTATTATAAAATAATTCGCACCACGGTGGACTCCCTCATTCTAAGAGGAGACCTGTGCCCAGTAGTGGTATACTAATGAAAAGACGACGAGTTTTTATTTAAGTTATAGCATATTATTTATTATAAATTGCAGCCATTGCTGAGTACAGATCTTCCCTATACTTGGAAGAGCTCTGATACGCATTCCGCCTCCCTATCCCATTGCGGGCTGGTCCATATTTATGACCAAAAAATTTTTTTATCAGACAAAAGTAGCAAGCGAGCATGCGGTCCACCTGATGGTAAGTGGTTACTACCGCCCGTGGATATCTGTAAGCAACTTCATATAGAACAGGGGTTCTATTGATCGAAGATGCGTTGCTACTCCCGAGCACTAAGATACTCGCCTCTTATATATGGGAGCCGGTAACCACACCCTACCACCGAAACGCAAGAAATGCTTCACGGACAATATAGGTGTGTGTAACCATAAATAGGAATAGGTATCCGGTATATCATCATGTTAAAAACCGCAAAAAGGTAACAACAAAACAAAATACATTAATAAGGACGTAAACACTCGACAGAAAACAGAGTTCACTTAATATATATGTATCTGCCTTCCCGGTGTTAAAATCGCACACGCTATTCTCCAAAATACAGTAGCAAACAACAAAAACAAACATAAATAACTGTTAAATACACGGAGTTTTTGCTCACTACAACAATCTTGCTAAATGGTAAATTGCTCGGTAACCCACGTTATCATCATTGTAACTAAACGCCTGTAAATTATCACAATGGAAACGCTAGCGTAAACAGCCTTATAATGCGTTGAGTGCACTATCCATCTCTATGATTGTGGAAAGTGGCCCATAAAAGACATACGCTTGGCTTTTAACAAACTCACTGGTTTTGTGACCATTTACCTGTTAGCTACCGTTTTCGATATATAATTGAATGAATTGTTATACAAACAAAAAATAGACAGTTTAAAAATAAATAACTGAAAAGGGAAAAACAAGTACTACAGCAATTAAATATAATATGATAATGAAATGGAAATAAAATTTTATAAAGTGCTGCACGCGGTGACAAACGCAATAATGGCAGTTTTTGTGGTAATCTATGTTCGCCTGCTTGTAAAAACTTCAACCTAATAAAATTAATACATATATTATTTCATATTTTAGAAATCAAACAATATTGCCTTTATTAAGACGTCCTAACCTTGTAAACTTAACTCATTATTTGAAAAGAAATTAAATTATAACCTCTTCGTTTTCGCCTTCTTACTTGTTCTGCCTAGTTTAGTTTTCCTTTAACGATGCGGTTATATTAATAAGTGATTTTCTAACTTAGTTTAACTCTTAACTAGTTTTGGTCAATATCAATCGGAAGAGCTGCATTCATGTTTGGGCATTCATTAGTTCCAACTTTCTTACTAATATCATAAAAGGGAAAGTGAGAATGAATGAATGCTTGGTTTGTGGGAATGAATGAATGTTTGTTACTCAATCACACCAAAAAGGCTGAAAGGACCTGGAGGTATTTTTGCACCGTCATAGATTAAAGTTTGAAATAGTACATAGACCACTTTTTATCCCGGAGAAGGTATGGTAAGGTTCCCGTGGAACAAATTAAAAACTTGGTGAAACCGCGGGTGCAGCTAGTAAAATTTAATTCGTGCATTTACAAAAATTGTTCGTATGTAAGAAGCTTAATGTTCCTTTACGATACTAGATTCTCATAAATCAAGCTATCTCGAATCAGCTGACGTAATGATGTCATTGCTGGCACGGTGTTTGAATGGGCAATTACACGTCTAAATGACCATTGATAATTCCCTTTTTATATTTAAATTGCAATATAATGTTAGATTTTCAAATAAATAAACTCGTAACCGTGATGTAAACATTAGATCTACAACTCAGAAAATGGCTATATTGTATCCAGACATCCGTTAATATTTTGAACCGTGCTACGATGTTTTACAAATGTTCGTCATATTTCACGGATAGAATATCGTCACGTCATTATTCATGCTATACTGCTCACAAAGTATAGTTACAATACGTATAATGCAACGTTAACATAACATTGTTATTACTTATATTTTGTCGCCGTAATGTTTGTGACAAACATAAAGGTTACAATGGGTAATAGGGTGAATTGATATGTCACTAAAATTTGCATCAAACGTAAACGCTTTCTACACTCATAGCCCCACAGTAGGATTTTTTCCTGTGTTGTGGGTGCAATGGACACACAAAGACGAATACACAAACACCCAGACCCAGACCATAAATCTAAACTCATCATTCAGATGTCTGTCTGGCCGGGAATCGAACCCGGGACCTACTGCGTATCAGACCGGTAGGGTGACCGCTCAGCCACGCGGGTCGTCATCAACGTAAAATAATATATCTATATATTTGCAGTGAAACTGGAGAGTTGAAACTCGATGAAACGAAAATACATTACGAAAGCAGTTGTAGGCGCTCAAACCAGATGGCACTCTACACCTTACTGAATCACGCTAACGAATTTATATCGTATCTTGTATACGATATAAATTCGTTAGCATTTACGTTTTTAGGGTCCCGTAGCCAAATGGCAATAATCGGAGCCCTTATAGATTCGTCATGTCTGTCTGTCTGTCCGTATGTCACAGCCACTTTATTCGGAAGCTATTAAGACTAGAGTTGAAACTTGGTAGATAAGTTTATTTTGTAAACCGCTTTCCGAATTATGAACAATCATAAAAATATATTAAATTTAGATGGGGCTCCCCATACATGGAACTGAAAGTAAAAAAAAATTCATCTTACCTACACGTGTGGGTGTCAATAGAAAGGTCTTCAAAAATGACATAGAGGTTTCTAAAATTATTTTTTCTAAGTCGATTGTTTGAGATATAAACCCTTTCAAAGTGGTATAATGTGTGTGTGTCCCTCTTACTTTTAATATAAGAGAGTGAAAAATCTGGATGAAACATATGTTGTAGATGTCAAGGAAAACCTTCAACGAAAATTGGTTAGAACAAAATAAGATTGACAGTTTTTTAAATATAGACTTATTAAAAAACCGAAAAACAACTTTGTAATCCATACAAACACTATGAAAAACAAACTTATGTTGTTAGTTAATGACAATGCTACGGAACCCTTCGCCGGCGAGTCCGACTCGCACTTGGCAACTTTTTTTAAGGTTCATCACATAATACATGGATGAATAGATTTCTTATTAAGAAACTACTTATTGTACCTTTTCAGACTGTGTAAGACTCGTGATCTATTTAGAATTATGTGTACAAACGTCCATAGAGATTACGACCATACCAGATGGACTATTGCAAAACAAAGTTTCACATCGATCCATGGGTGTCTAATCGCATTTCAATTTTATCTCCATCGCCCGCTACTCACTCGTTATCAGTGAAACAACTTCCCACGCATTAAAAACGCCGTATAAGTCTGTCCTCACACAATCATAGATCAAGTGACACATGAAACTTAAACAAAAACCTTATTCATCACGTCCCTATTATTAGGTACCTTTCAACGTTATCATAAACACAATAATTATTTCACACCCCAGCTATTTGGATACAAAAGTCCCCTTCATTCACATTTGTTGATATTATATGGGAACAAATAATCATGGAATTCATCAGATTGAATGTTACTCTCCCTAGGGTCCCCTTTTGTTATATTTGTTGGGCATATTTTTTTACCGCATAGTAGCCTAAAATATGTTTTCATAGCAAGGAGGCAGTGTTAAATAACCAAAGAATCCTTTTAACTCTTAGAGGAGACAAATTTATTCCAACCTTTTATAAAACGTTTCTATAATTGGACACCAGCAAAATATGACGTATGTATGTGTACTATTTTGTCATGGATGTGTTGAATTTTACGTTTATCTATACTCAATTTATTCTTGAATTTATCGTTAAAGAAAATATTTATTACTGATAGTGCTTAGTGTTATTCGTACACGTGATTTTCGCATAATTAATAATGTAATTGTGTATATACATTAATATAAACAGCTATAATGTTTGTTACGCAATTTTCAACTAATTCGGTTACCATTTCCATTAAATGCTATGTTAGGCTAAAGTACAAGCCAATCTGCCGTTACCGGCTGAAAGGTACAAGTTCCTTTCACTTACAAAATCAGTTTCTAGGCTATTTTGTTAACCTGTACAAGATCAGTTTGTTCCTGGATACTTTTGTGTGTATGTGTGTGTGTATACTTCTGTTAATGTCATTTAGAGACATGTTTGTGTATTGAATTAACTTTATCTTAGGATATTTTGAACCGTTTCAGGTTTTTATCATTTGAGCTCACACTTGCAGGCAGGACGAACTTAAAAAATAGGTATATAAAATTTGATAAAAACTTTACAGATAATTACGATGTCATAATTGTGACGATATAAAGTATTCATTGCAAGTCATAAAAATAATAAATGAACTGAAATGAACATGCTACATATGTTTTATAATAATCGTCACTTTCCAAATTTCGCTTCTTGTCTACTTGAATTTCAAATGAAAGTAGGAAATAGAAAACTCACATGAGGTGATTAATTTTCTAGGTCTATAACATGAAGCTCAAGACCGAACAGTGTTCATAAGAAAGCTGTCGACTATTGACGGGTATATAAATTATACGTTTCATCTTACAAACATGATCGGTTCAAACTAATAGTTTGTACTGATGAAATTCTATGAAGAGCAAGAAGCTAGGGGATTTTCAAAGGGTTTAAGAAAATGGCAAAAGCTTCTAAGTATATGGTGTATATGATTTTAGGTTGCTAGTATTATGCGAACAATAATAAATCCTTGTGTACTAGTAGTAAAATACAAGGTGTAAATATACATAAATACACATCACGGCTTCGATATGTTGGTATTATCGATTGGCGACCATTCAGCCTGATGCATTTAACACTTCTTCAAAGTTTCCAAAAGGTCCCGTGTCTATAATAAACATGTATTATTTAGAAAATATATTCGTTAATGCCTATATGCGACTTGTAAATGATTGTATCTGTGAGTGAGTAGGTAATGTCCGAAACATCTAATTTTGAATTTACCATTTTATTTCCTTACGTATTTTGGCCTGTCCGACATACTATACAATTCATTAAATTTTCCTTAGTCTGTATGATTATAATATTAATATGACAGGGTAATTTTTAAGACATAAAGCCATACGCGTCTGTTTTCTATGGTATAAATTGCAGGGAAATAAAAATAAAATTTGTTTCGGCTACAGTGTGTCAAGGAACTTATTATAATAATGACAGATGAGTTACGAGTTAGGGGACCTCAATAAGAGTACTAATATCAAATTTCAAAGCTAAGTGCGAAAGTAATTTACGTAACGGGAGTGCCAAAGTACTAAGATCATTACTGAAGTCTGGAAGCCCATCGAAATTTATACGGCATTTATTATTTAACCAGAATATTCCCAGTTAGTTCCGAATCCGGTGAAAGCCTGCCTAGCTGAAATATGTAACAACCCTGATTTAGAGCCTTAAGTGCTTGTAGCTAAAATGGTAACTTAAATAAGGGTACGAGGTAAAATGGAAAAGCACGTTACGCCGTCTGGGTGCGAAATATGAAGCTTTTAAAAATTTGAGCTTTTTGTATTATGGACACAAAATTGAATATTCAGTTTCTATGTTTACTAGTTGTGCCTCGCGGTTAGACCCGTTTTAAACAAAAAATATTAATTTAATTGTAATAACTTTATCAGAGTTGATGGATTTTAATTAAATAAAAACTAAATATTACCGCAAGATACGGGATATATATTAATAGCACGTCAATTAAAATCACATAGACAAACATACAAAAAACAATTACAGATATTGTTATTATTGCTTATTCCAGTCTACCACACATTTTTTTTGCATTATCCGTAGCTTATAACTTTTGCGGATATGCACCCTTAGATACTATAAATACATTATTTATAAACAAAAATGATATATAGATATAACACGACGACCCGCGTGGCGGAGCGGTCACCATACCGGTCTGACACGCAGTGGGTTCCGGGTTCGATCCCCGGCCAGACAGATGTCTGAATGAGTTTAGATTCTGTTCTGGGTCTGGGTGTTTGTGTATTCGTCTTTATGTGTCCATGGTACCCACGACACAAGAGATAATCTTAGTATGGGGCTATGAGTGTAGAAAGCGTTAGTTAATATATCGGTACAGATTTCTCGAATTCAAATTATTTATTAAAGGTTTTTTTTAGAAAACACATTACAAAACAATTCGTAATATGATACAAAATTTCAATAATTCAAACTTATGACGCATCCATCAAGGTAGATATATTGCATACCTTTATGCGAAGTCAGCACATATGTGGAATCCTTGAATGCATTTCAGTGCATCCCGGTGGATTGCATCATGCAATAATGCGCCCATACAGACGATCTAGGTCGTTCGTCTTATTAATAAAACACTCGATATAGTTGTTACAGGAAATCGAATAGGCTATTAATCTGGCCCCACGCCGCGATTGGATTTAAAGACAGCTCGTCTAGTTCGGTTACTTTATAGTTCAATGATGTAATTACACTTGTGTTTACGTTTATGTTTTTGTTTGTATGTATGCATGCTCTTAACCACGCGCTACAGCTCAAACGGCTTTAAGGATTGTGACATATGACATTATAATTGGAATCCTCTCAATTTGCAGTGTCATATTTCATTTTCGTTCAAAATGGCGCCTTTAAATAGGAAAATAGAGGTAAGGGACGACTTTTTTATTATCATTACAATATGGGTGTCAAATGAAAGCTAACAAATAAACCATTACAAATATAAATATAGATATTATAATACTATTGTGTTACTATTCAGAGGAAAATTTATAAAAGCGTTCAATTAAATATATTAATGTATATTGGCTATGGCTGCTCTATTGAGCCCTTTTTATTTTCCCCTATCCCACAGCCGAGTGTAATGCGTCAGATAGACCAAAAATTTTACTCATAGTTTTAAATTTTACTCAAGTGTACTTTCAAATAATACAAGTGAGATTTATTTCATGAGAATTAACACAAATACTGTTCTTAGAAGTTCAATGATTTCCAGTAGTTGTCAGTATAATATATTAACTGTGTATTATATAATCGATATATGTTTTCCATACAATGGCCATGCAATCTCTGGCTCAGCGGGCGACAAACGATAACCAATAATTATGGACAATTAAATCGTGTAAGTTACGATAAAGATTAACGACGTGCTGAGAAGATATGTTTAAAGTATTATGAACATGTCTATAGAACTTTCGAATACATAAATTCATTCTATTGCTTGTTTTACTTATTTGATTATGTGCTATAAAATATAGTATTGCTTTGTATGCTTTGGTTAAACTTAGGTTGGGAAATAAGTGATAAAATATATGGTATGTTGAATATTTTATCAACTTAATGTATAATATGTAGTTATAGTGTATATGTAGATTGGTGATCGGTGTGCTTTGTGGTGTCTAAGGTATGAGTATATTATCAATATATATTTTTTCCATTACAAGAGCTTGGATACGTCTTTTATTACACTCGCATTATAAAAAATAGTAATTTTTTTAAAGAAGAATGTTAATAATTTAATTATGTTAATAAATGCGAATTCAACAAAAATATTGAAAAAAAAAACTATTATTTCATAAAAGAACAAAAAGAGCTTAGCATAATTTATACGATAAGTTGACGATAATTTATACGATAGTTGAATTAATATTAGCCCATATTAACTACACGATAACACATGAGAGACCAATTTTTCAAAATAAAATACATGGTTATTACGAGTACAGTTTAAGTTTATAGATTTTTATCTTATAGTATGGAAATAGTAAACGAGCATGCAGTCCACCTGATGGTAAGTGGCTACTGCCGCCCATCGACATCTGTAATCAACCCAAGATAAGATCAAAGTCTCAGCTAAGTTTAGTGACAGATGCGTTGCTACCCCTGAGGACTAAGATGGAATGCCTGGGAAAAGTATGTCTACCCTACTCATACCTCCCCTAATGCTGCTATTAGTCCATACTGGCTCGATTGACATGTGTTGAAGACGTACCTGGAACAGAAACTTTATTTTATTGTAACGTAATCCAAGATTTGGAGATATGCAGGTTTCCACAATAAATTGTAACAATTAACGGATTGATATTAATGTATGTATACATTTTTGAATGTATACATTTTAGTATGCAAAGATTGCTAATTTCGATTGCTGCGAGACAAGGTACGGCCGCAAGGAAATATATTTGATAAATAATGTACCATCATTGTTTTATTATTGATCACATGTAAAATATCGAGATAAATATAACAAGAAATATACCATCATCAAAAATCTAACATGTGTCTTTAACTAAATATTACATGCAGTGAGTGGGCAGTAATCGAACTTATTTTTCCTTATATTGAGAAATTCCGTTACTATTGCCTACTTTCTCATACTAGCTGGGTTTTAACGGCGGATACTCGATATAATATTACCATATATATTAATAGTAGTATAGTAGCAAACGAGCATGCAGCCCAACTGATGGTAAGTGGCTACTGCCGCCCATGGACATCTGTAATCAACACTATGTAAGACCAAATCTCAACTACGGTTAAATACACATACGTTGCTACCCCTGAGGACTTAGTTGGAATGCCTCGGAAAAGTATGTCTCCCTTACCACACCCTTCAGACCAGAACACAACAGAGCATAACACTGTTGTTATTAGGCAGAAATAGGTATGGCGGTGATGCTTCCGGAGTCGAACCACAAGGAGTTCTACCACCTTCAAATCTTGCCATATTTTTATGTTTAATAATTTGAAGGTCATGAAACATTAGGTTCAATCGCTCTGCGTTGCAAGCGTCAATATGTTTGGGATCCGCAGTTTCATACGAGGTTTTGGACCTTATTAACGTCGGTGTATTTACGAATATCTATTTCATAGGGGCTCGA
>MOOZ01003355.1:534857-546626 GCA_002930495.1 Cecropterus lyciades
TATATATATATATATGAATTATTGTTACTTCACTGCTGGGCAAGATAACAACATAACTACCCATATAACTCACCTGTCAGTGTAAGTGGAATAGATGTCAAAAACGTACCTGGAACAGAAAAAATATAGATTTAGAATGTTTGGTTCATTCAGCGGGAACTACTTGTAGGTACAAATATACACATCGTAACGTAATTTAATAAAAGGTCAACGCCTGGTGTTTATAATTCTCCTCTGATTTGTAATTCGCAGACTAATAGCGATGCAAATGGTGTTTGTCTCGTAAATTTTACACATGCGGGTAAAGTCAATAGCATTTCGTTGAATACGTTAATAAGTTAATTAAAATAGCTTAGCCTTGAAATAAGTTTGTGGATATTTGAGCGGGAAAAGGCGCCAAGGCAAGGTTCATATGTTATCGTTAAATATTTCTTAAATAACAGATAGTAATAAAATTATATATTCTCACACTATCAATGAAGTGATAAGGTCTTAAGGTCAATTTCAACGTGTTATAATTATAAATATGTTTACGATTTTTTATATTAAATCGTCATAAACACGCAAAGATTATCTGGCATTAAAAAATACAATAAAAACAATAGACTTTTATTTACTCAAAAACTAAAATAATTTAAACAAAAAGTCGGCTCGATTTATACTCCAATGGTTCACAATGTTAATCTGTGTCGAACACGAGATACACCAGAGGTTGTGAGGTGATATATCTCCTCACAACCTCTGATGTATCTCTCTTATGTATAAGTAAGCAAATGCCTAACTTCTATTAGACTAGCTTTAATAGACAGCATCACTGCATCAGGCTTGGAGTTGTAGGTCAAAACTTTACTGAAATGGGTCGTATTTCAGAAAAATGTGAACCTAGGAATTTTAGAAGTAGCATCTGTGTTAGACTTAGGGTTTTGCAGTTGATTGCAGATGTCTAAGAGCGGAAACGACCACTTACCATTTTAGAGACTAGTTTTCTACTTAAATTTCATTAAAAATATTCCTCCCTTTAGAAAATAGGGAGGTTGGTACAAATTTAACGTCTCTGAAATATTAAATTTCAATTAAACAAGTTAAAGTTAAATTAAACAAGATTGTTGAAGGTTTGAAAAGACGTAAGTTTCCAAACAAGGTATTAAAGTTTACTTCGTTAATATACCGAGCCAGCGAAATTAAATTCTATTTAATTTATACCTTGTAACTAAAGATCAAGCTTGTCACACAAAGTTGGGAATAGCGACCTTAGCAAGTGTAGTAAAAAGTTATTTACAAGCTTTTGTTACTATGTTGAGTTGATGTGAGTCTAGAATCTTGTACTGGTACTTAAGTTGGAATCATTATTATGTATTCAAGTTGGGTTTTCAAATCAATCATACAATCATAATTTGACCATTTATCACAACTATTTATATGTATTTATCAAAATCTTGCTTTTACAACTATTGCACGACTCAATACGGACACTCTCTAGAACTTGTCAAAGTCAATGGATTTTCTCGACTTGAATGGCTTATTCTTATTACTTCATTACAATCCCATGACAGTTTTTTTATGTTTTTATTAGAATAGTTTAAAATTAGTTCTTATATATTATACATATATCTTATATTGATTCACAGTATTTTGGTATTGCTAGCATATATTTGTTGTGTGACACATCACATCAATCTACCGTTCTGCGGGTTCGGATTTGATTCCTAGACTAGATTCTTTGTACCCAAACTGTGTTTAGACAAAATACCCTTTCAAAAGTCATTTGTAAGTAATATTTCAGTTACGAAATTTATCTTAGAAGCACTTTTTAACATCTTACCAACTGAAAGACGTTATCTAGTCGTCTCATGTTTTTTAATGTAAATTGCCTTATCACATCATGCTGTAAGCGGTGACGGCATTTTTAATTAAATGAAAAAACCCAAACATGATCAGTTACTAAAATTGACACTTGAGTCATTGACTTGAATTGTCAACATGCGTGCTGTGTGTGACCTCATCGGCCTTTGTTTTCGAATATGTGTAAATGAAATGAAATGAAAATATGGCATTGTCTAATAAATATTGTAATTCAAATTGACCACTGTACTATGTGCCTCTCGCTCATTTTCTATACACCCTATAGGAGAAGTGCAGAACGCTAATATATTTCAATCATAATGATTATAAAGTACATTAAATCAATAAATAAAACATTACATACGCTACCATACATTTGACACACACAAACACAGGTATTTGTTATACGCACACATATCCTGTGGTCAAATTGTTTCTTTTGTTTATCATTTTGTCTATAGACATAGAGTAGTCTTACTAAATGTTAAACAGAAAAGTATTATTTGCCCCATTTAATATAAAAATATCACGTGAAATACGGCTCGCTTATACAAATTTATGTAATATAAGTTATGTATCAGTAAGATACATTAACAATATCATCCATGTAATCATACATGTAAAAAATATATAATTTGTTATTGCTGGTTCAAAGCAATTATTGTATTTTTAATTCATGCGGTGGCTTATAAAATCTCTCTTTTTTCGATTTCAGTAATTTAATATACTTACAAGAAAAATAAGTGATTTTGAGAGATATTATATTAAATACATGAAGCGAAAATGAATACTTTTTCAGAATAATGCGAGCATGGAGGTGTGTGAGAATAAGTATGGTTAAAAATCATGCAGAGAAGGAATTCAGAAACATAATATAACTACAAATACGTATATTTAGTTAAATGAAATAAAACATTAATTGTATTGTATTACTGGCAATATAAACATGTTGCTGACATTGTCATATGTCAGATGTGTATGTCAAATAACGCATTATTACTTTTAAATGCAGCTTACTCAATTAAATCTCATTTCTCTATAATGACAATCTTGAAATTAATGTACAGAGGAAAATACGTATAAAAACTTTGTAGTAGAAAAAAAAAGACTTTTTTAAAATTTGGGTTTAATTACAGTAGAATTTTGAGCGCTGCGAAGGGCAACTAGTTATGATAAATCTGTCAGTAATAGTATGTAAGTAAAGTAACGAGGATATATGTATGTAAGTCGGTTACTCTTTCGCGTAAAAACTACTGATCCGATTTGAATGTAATTTACCACACATATAGTTTATGGACTTGATTTATATGTGATACTCTTCATCGTGGTAAATGAACAAAGCGGACGGAGCGGTGGGTAAAAGCTAGTGACCGTGCGGTCTTGACATTTAAATTTAGTAAAATACAAAAGCTCGCTAGACTATCACATTACGCTACAATATTGCATGTAGATTTTACAAGCTTCTACTTAGTAATAAACCTATTTATGAACAATTTGTAAGCAAGCCACTTATCATTTGTATCTGCATACTTATCAGTAGCATGTCAAGTGTTTCGCTTCGAGTGGCATCGTGGCCGACTTCGATGATGACTCTTATGTAAGCGATAACATCTTTCGTTAGATAACAATGGTTTTTTTGAAGTCGGTTTCGGCCTTCGTAGCTTGTAAAGACTAGCTGTTGCCCGCTGCTTCCAATGCCTATGGTATAAAACGAACAGCTCTATTTAACTCCGTAGGGGTGAAATATTGAATAGGTTATAAAATGAACCCATCTATAAATCTATACACACCAGTAGACACCAGCAAGAAAGATTTATTGATAGGTAGTCAATAAATCTTCTTACACAAAGAATAAAACTATAGCCAGAATATTATGGTTTTAGCTTTATTAGTTTAGGCTCTGCGATGATTATTCGGAAGTCAGTATATTAAATCTTACTAATATTATAAATGCGAAAAATTGTGCGGATGTATGTGTTTCTGTTACTCTTTCACGCAAAGGAAAACTGGACCGGGTAATATTCCATCACTTTAGCTAAATACGGATTTTTTAAAGATTTAAGTAGCGAACAGACTTTCAGTCCACCTGGTTGCAAGAGGTCTCTGCTTTTCATATACATCTTTAAACAACTCCACATAGAACAAAAGTTTTACATGAAGTCGATCGGAGATTCGTTATCACACCTGGACACTAAGGTGATTCGTCTCATATGTAAGTAAGCCAACAAGCCAATAAGAATGACAGACTTCAGACACATTTGAAAATGTTTTTTTATAAACCTCACGGGCATGAACATTTTCTCACAATATTTTCGACTAATTGGTAACAAAATAAATCGTACATAAATAAAAAGTAAGAAGAACGTGCCTATACATTAATTACTTCTTCCTGAGATCAAAGCTGACGTTTCAAATCTACTAAAGGAGATGTTTACAGAAAAACGAAATACCATTCCCATTTGGAAACCCCGATGAAGCGTGATATTCATATATCCCTTTGTGTATTTTGTTTTTATCCAACTTCCGCATCTGTCAGAAGTTTTGACACTTCATCCATCAGGAATCGTTACCAATTACTAATGTCAATAGAGAAATTTCGTTTTGACCGTAAAATAATGGAGACAGAATGCGACGGTGACAGCATAGCCATATGCTACATACTGACTTTTTAATACAGATTTTTTATATTATAGAAGTAGTAGATATACATGCAGAGGACCTGATAAGTTGGAACTGCAGCCGAAGAAAATGTATAATCAAGTCCAGGTAAGATTAGCCTTACCTAACATGGCTTACAGACACGTTACTGCCCTTGAGGATTAAGTTGAAACGCTTCGAATATGGGTGGGATGTTTCCCATATCTTACATACATAATAAGATTATAATACTATACAACGCATTGTTTAATCTTAAAACGTTACGACTCGAAGCATTTTGCACGGAAATCCCTTACATAATCTAGAGCGCAAAGAAGGGAATTTTTTTTTTTAATTCTCAACATAGAAGGAGAACTAAATATAGAATAAATGTTTGTACCGAATAAAATAATATCTAGGCGCGTATATTCCTTTTTTCATCACACAATTAATTAGTAGGCAACTAATTACATTGAATTTGCTGACAGTTCATATGATATAAACGGTCACAGCAAATGCGACTGGTGCTTGCGTTTTTATGGGGTACCTAAAAACATTTTTTTATGTAATGTATATTTTTTTTCTTGATATGAAGACAAAAATTAAATTTTGTGTAACTTATCTAGATAACATCGAGAACAAAACATTACATACACAAAATTTAAAAAAATCTTTAGACTTGTTTAAAATCATTAGACCTGTTTTTATTAAACCAAATTGTTCACTTTGAAAAGTAAGATAACACTTCAAGAAATAAGCAAATTTTAAAATAAAATCTGTCATCAAATCAATTGAACCTTCTCGATAATAGTGTTTCTATAGCCTCAATGTCAATAGTTCATGCGATTGCCTTGAAAGGTGTAAACTACCTATTTGATATGGTGATTCTGTTCTATGACACCTTTTAAGGTCGTTGGTGGGCTCCGGACGGAGTGTGGGATGGAAGACAGTACTTTATAACAATTAAGACGTTTATGAAAATCGTTTATCACTTCATATGTTTTGTTTAGGCGCCATTGTTATGTCTTTATTAAAAGACGTCCTTAAAGTTATACTACATAAAATTGTCAGTTAATATTTTTTATAAATAAAAGCTGTAAGCAAATTTTAATGGTTAATTGTTCGTGGTTTAAATAATATTACTCTACTACTATTCTTTTGTTCTTTTTTTACTATAAGTCAAATAAATAATTATTTATAAAAAAAACCAACACCACAACAATTAAATTATAAAAGAAAAACTTGTACTTCTACTGTAGGCGATGACAGTGTTAGTTTTGGAATTGTAGGCTTCTTCCTTTACGTTTCCGTTGGTGCAGTCGAGTTAAAAGCAACCACATGCGCCAATAAGGCCATCATTCTGAGCCCAGTTCATGTTAATGGCTACACCAGGCTTTACCGCTGCTTAACGGTGGTCAGCAATTCCGATGGGCAGAGTATCCACTGAGGGAATTATTCAGGCATGGAGGGGTTCCTCGAGGTCCGCAAACGCTGCGCTACGCGGCGACACTGCCGCGTCATTGAACGATATATCATTAGCATCATTAAGTAATAATTCTGTTAACTCCCACATAATACTCTTGTTTTATCATTTTGTTAAAGTACTCCATGTGAGTTAAAACAGCATGTTTATCTTTCAACTCGTATGTGTAAGTATAGAAACATTACGTGTTGACTTTACGTTATGGCTTACCGCGCATGGTCTTAAGGTAAGCCCGTGTCTACAAAGAAGTGCGTATATTGTAAAAATATAATACAAAAGTAAATGTAATCTGTCTCAGAAAACAACTTGCCGATTCCCTCAATGAAAAGTATTTTATAAGTATTGAAACTAAAGAACGAACGAAGATTGTTTATTTGTTAAAAATAACAAATCACTTCAAATATAATTAGAATCCTACTTAGAACTTAATAGGGTTCTTCTACAAAGGTTGTGATAGAACAACCTCAATAGCAAAAAAAAGAAAGGGAGAAATCAAGAAGATGTACAAGTACCTATACTATGATCTTAGCAAATTATTTGTTAAAGATTTAAATATTAAACGACCACGCTATCTACTTAATGGCAAACGGGCACTACCGTTCATGGACATAGATCAACTTTATATAGAACCGGTGTTCTATTTGCAGTCGATCACAGATGCGTTTCCACTTCCGAGGACTAAGGTGTTCGCCTCCTCATAAATCAGTTGACATCGAACCTTTCCACCGAAGCAAGAGCTGCTGCTTTGCAAAGAGCAGTGATAGCCGAATGGTTGAAACTCGGCCTCTCAATCGAGGGTTCGAGGTTCGAATCCCAGGCCACTGATTTTTCTAAAATTATGTGCGTATTAAAAAAAGTTAATTATTACTGCTTTACGGTGAAGGAAAACATCGTGAGGAAACCTACACACCTGAGAGTTCTTTAAAAAGTTCTCAAAGTTGTGTGAAGTCTACCAATTCGCACTTGGCCAGCGCGGTAGACTACGGCCTGAAACTCTCTCATTCTGAGAGAAGACCCGTGCCCAGCAGTGGGACAATAATGGGTTGACGGTAAGAGCTGCTTCACACCAGAACTATACTGTAACAGTGCTTTACCAATATACGCTTTGGTAGTAGTACTACACTAAATAGGTGCATAATTATGCACTTCCTTGCAGTAACGGACATGTCACCATACAGTCAAAATGCCAATCGATGAATCCAACTTGCATTGCGTAAGCGCATAATTAATTATATCCTCCAATAACCTGCAGTTTTATCGAATATATTGCAAATAAATTTAAATATACAGAAAAGCATAAGGTGTTTTATAAATAAAGTAACCTGCTGTTATTTTACAATATTGTAAGTTTCTTTTTCTATGTCTATTTTTAGGCTATTGTCGTTTTAAAAAGACAAAAGAGCTAATTTTATTCTCCAAAAATCGTCTCTTTTCCTGTAACGGTTTCCACACTCATAGAGTCATACTAGGGCCCCTTGTAGACCCTAAAAACATTAAATGCATTCACTGTATTATTTTTCCGTTTATATCATCTGTTTTTTAAATGAAATGAATGAAACCGGTCATTTATTTGTATACTAGATTATTCCGCTCATTCAGCTCCGCCCGCTTTGGTACATCATAAACTATGCGTGTGGAAAATTTCAGCGACATCCGACCAGTAGTTTTTGCTTCAAAGAGTAACAAACACACATACATCCTTATCAACTTTTAAATTTATAATACATATAAGTAAAATAAGTTGTTTATTATAACTTAAATTATTTTATAACTAAACACTTAAATTTACAGTTATACAGCCATTTGTTTCACGTTACCACCATTTACGGTATTTTTCGTTTCTTTAAACATTGTATAAGGCATCCATGAGATAATGTTGACACAGATGCAACCGTTTTGTCATTGAGACGAAGTTAAATAAAAATGTTACGGCGAGCGTTACTACGTTCAATATTCATTAGTGTTTCAACGGGAGCGTTTACAATCTGGAATTTGAACTAGGATAGGGTTGCTAACACGGGAGCGTTAACAATCTGGAATTTGAGCTACGATAGGGTTGCCAACACGAGAGTGTTTATAATCAGAAATTTGAGCTAAGATAGGGTTGCTAACACGGGTGCGTTAACAATCTGGAATTTGAGCTAGGATAGGGTTGCCAACATATTTTCAATACAATAAAATTCGTCAATTTTGAGGTAAAGATGTAGTGCTGCTCTTTCTACATTTCAACTTAATTCATTAAAAAGATGATAATAAAAAGCAATGTTTACTTGGCAGTCTCGTAAATTCATCGTTTTTGTATTTCTGCAAATACATAAAAATAGTTGCAAACGAGCAATGAACTGGATGGTAATTGGCTATCTGTTCACAAAAGTCCTCGGCAACCAACTCTTGATAAAATAGAGATACTATATGAGGTCAATCTCAGATTTGATAGAGATCAGGTGCATAGATGCTTCAATGCTGTTATTTAAAACGCCTAATATATAACGCTCTTTTAACACACCCATCAAACGAGAATATTGTATGCAGCGCTTAACATTACTGTTACAGGGCAAGAAAAAAGGTATGGCGGTGAAGACTTTGAAGCTAATCCACGAATGGATCTACTATCCGTGGTAACATATGAGCTACAGTGAGCTGCCGACTTGTCTAGCTAGTTACCTATAAAGTGCGTGTGGTAACCCTATAATAGGCTTCCATATTTTCTATGTCCATGTATTGATATGTATGGCGCACCACTACTAGTATTAACGTAACAACGCTACCTAATTCATCGTTGGAACATCAACAAAATATATACAAACAACATAATTTAGTTTACAATGACCATAAATATAAACGAAAATCACATATAAAACTTGCCATATTAAATTTAATTTATAAATCAAGTTATGGTCGGTGTGAATTGAACCGCTAAATGACAAAGTTGTTAGTTTAAATTTTATGGTACAGCAAATGTAGAGTTTATCATATTATTATTATATTTAATACAATTTATTCATTTTTTTATGAATGAGATTCAATCGCACTGACTAGTTATCAAGGAGTGAGATCAAATCTAACTAAGATCTCTCTCATCAATCTCACTCATACAATGTTATTCTACTCATTATTTCATTTTCCTAATTATCATACTCGTTTTTTTTTTATAGAAGAAATGGACATTAGAGTGATGGCTGATGGTGAGTGGCGGCTGGTGATGGTGAGCATTTGGCTGCAAAAAGCACTCTCCTACTAAAATTATTATTTTATTCCCATGCTACATAGACTTTTATGGAGACACATTTACAACTATAGCGATCTGTGAACGACTTGAAGAACTACATCGGTCTACTAATAGATGGATAGAGGAACGGATTGATTGCATTGCCTTTGAAGTAACAAATGGGCATACATTCCTGATGTTAAATTGTCACCAATGATGAGTTTTATTTTACGAGTTCCAAATAGATTCGTTGCTTTAGAATCTTAAGATAGCAAACGTTAACGAACCAATTAGTATGTATATTTTTCTTTCTTTCTTCTACACTTTCGTAAATCTTATTAATATTATAAAGCGAAAGTTTGTGTGTTTGTTACTCTTTCGCGCTAAAACAACTGGTCGGATTTTACTGAAATTTGGCACACAGATAGTTTAAGACTTAGATTAACAAATTGTATACCTAATCATAACCGTGATAAACGTGATATAAGCGGGCGGAGCCGCGAATATAACCTAGTCTTATAAAGATATTATTTCTAAGCTTTGCATTATTATTATTTGCATTTAAATTTGAATGATTTCGTATGCATATGTAATCGGAAGTAGTATTTGTGTATGCAAATAAATGGCGTGAAATCTTCATTCACTCCGTTATGAGCACAGGATAATAAAAACGTAACATACAATGACTCAGAGCTTGTTGACACGTTCATAAGTCTGCATAAGGCTCATTAAGTGATGAGAAATACTCGAGTTATAAAAAGATGAGATACTTAATTTTATAAATCTGTAACAATCGAATAATTTTATAAAGCGACTGTATTTATTTGACCACATAGTAGTGTGACAGTAAAAAAAAAAATATGAACAAAATATATATACGCACTACTACTTATTTTAAACAACAATTCCAAATAAAATAAATAAACTTAGAAAAAATCAATAAGTTCTAAATAATCAAACATGAGTTTGACCGCATTACATATTCAAATAATAACGATAATGTTTCAATATAAACAAATTTAAAAAATAATATCTCTAGTATGATAGTATGATACTAGACATATTATTTTTGTGAGTTTAAACGTGTAAAAATGTATATTAAAAAAAAATTACGCAAATCGCTACCGCTCGCCACTTACAACTCACTTTCATAAACAATTCGCGAAATGATCTCACTCAGCCTTCGGACGCATTATTGTCGCGCAATAAAACCGCAACCATTTAGGTGTTCACGCGTGAATGTATGTAACTTGCAATATATCGAGGACTAAATGAACACGCTCGATTATATCGGTGGAACTTTCATTTAGTTGAATTTACATACATTTAACGGCGCATTATGTTTGATGTGAAACACCTATACGCGCACGTTTATAGATGAAAAAAAAACACGCTTTCTACACTCATAACCCCACACTAGGATTTTCTCCTGTTTCGTGGGTGCCATAGACACACAAACACCCAGACCAGGAACAGAAACCTAAACTCATAATTCAGATGTCTGTCTGGCCGGAGATCGAACCCGGGACCCAATGCGTGTCAGACCAGTATTTTGACGATGAAGGAACAAACAAGCAATCCACGTGATGGTAAGTGGTTGTTGCCGCCCATGGACATCTGTAAGCTATCTGAAGTTGATCACAGATGCGTTGCTACTCCCAAGGACTGGGATAGTCGGCTCATATTTACGTGAGCTGGAAACCACAACCTTCTATCGAAACACAAGGACTGTTCTATGCTAGAAATTGGTGTGGCAGTTGTAGCTCTCGGGTCAAAGTACACTGGTTCTACCAGGTGGTAGAACCAGTGTACTTTGACCCTTGTGGTCTTATTTCACAAAGAATAATAAAAGAGTATAAACATATATTTTAAGGTTTTTTTATCGTATAACCTAACAAAGAAGCATGCATTCCACGTGATGGTAAGAAGCCATAGCTGCCCGTGGACATCTACAATCAATCCCAAAAAAAAAATTAAAGTTTTGCATGAGGTTGGTCACTCAGGATGTTGCTATCGGTGAGGACTAAGTCGGCATACTTCAGACCAGAACACAGCAGCGCTTGTCACTGCGTTATTAGGCAGGAATAGATTTTACGCTGGTGCCTTCGTAATTCAACCACCAAGGGTTATAATGTGGTGGCACCATTATTACCATGGGCAAATAAGAGTATATTTTATGTATGCTATATGTTTCTGTAATATCTATATTAATATTATAAAGCTGAAGAGTTTGTTTGTTTGTTTGAACGCGCTAATCTTAGGAACTACTGGTCCGATGTGAAAAATTCTTTTGGTGTTAGATAGCCCATTTATCGAGGAAGGCTATAGGCTATATATCATCACGCTAAAACCAGCAGGAGCGGAGCACCAAGGAAGAATGTCTCAAAATCGGGGTTTTTTTTTTGTAATGAGAGCTTCCGCTGCATGAGCTGCGTAAACGATTAAAGTTTCGTAAAAATGATGTATGACAGAATTGATACCCTTTAAAAGTTCTAAAAAAAAAGTCAGCGACAGCATACGTCTATCTTTTCAGGTAAACTCACTGTACCCTTTTATATGCTAACCAAATTTCTTCCAAAATAATGCATTATTTGCGAAG
>MOOZ01003363.1:16713-29160 GCA_002930495.1 Cecropterus lyciades
ACATAGAAAATTGTTTTTGTTGTTCAAATTTCTCTGATTTTTTTCTGTAAAGTATGCAGTATATAAATTAATTCCTTTACCAACTCCTCATATCCCAATGTAACCTATCCAACGCCATCCCGCTATTTATATTACTGATGATAGATTAAATTACGCCATGCTTAAGATAGATACTTAAGAACAGTGCCGATAACGACTATTCTATCTGCCCGGCAGTAACAGTTTTCCCCAGCATCACTAATCCCTCTCGTGAGACTAAATTATTAACAGATGTAGTTCTTAGACTAACGCAAGAGTGTAATTCCAGGTTAATTTATGGCAACTTAAACATTTGGCAGAAACTCAGTGGAAATAGATGGATTTTTATGCAATCAAAGTCAAATAAAGTAACACTAAAAGTGCTAGGATATTACAACTGATAATCCTATTATCAGGTCAGAGTATCCTATTATCAGAATTAAAAGAAAAGAAAAATGAGGTTTACACCTCATTTTTCTTTTCTTTTAATTCCGCTTCACCCTTAAAAAGGATAAAGCTTCAGGAGATGTTTTATTCTATATATTTATTTAATAGTATGGAAGTAGCAAACGAGCATGCAGCGCTTCTGATGGTAAGTGGCCACTGCCGCCCATGCACACCCGTAATCAACCCTAGATAAGATCAAAATCTCACCTAAGGTTAGCCACAGATGCGTTGTTACCCCTGAGGACTAAGATGTAATGCCTCGGAAAATTGTCTCCCTTACCAAACCCTTCATACCAGAATACAACACAGCTCATAACACTGCTATTATTAGCCAGAAATAGATGTGGCGGTGGTGCTTCCGGAGTCGAACCACAAAGAGTTCTACCACCTTCGACTACCACTTAGCTGCTTAATAGGCTGCCGACCTCATCATTTTTAATTAATATAAAACTGCTTGTAACCATGCAGTTGCATTTAAAGTGAGAGAAAGTTTTTCTGTGAAAGCTAATAAACTTCTGTGTAGTGACAGTCAGTGTTTTATTTTAAAAGACAATCAGGGGCTGCCGCGTAACAGTACGTAAACAACTGCAAAAAGAAACTCAATGTAAGTATTATAATGTAGAGAAAATGTTATCTGAGAAAACGGAGGCAAGATTTGTAAACTACATTTATGTAGTAGATAGATTTATTTTGAGGAAGCGTTTATGATTTTTAAAAAATACAAAAAATTCAGAAGACTGGTTTATTCAGTGGTTCGCGATCGACTAACAAATGTTATACAAGTTATTACAATTAAATTTTAAAACGAATGTGCAACGTTTACAATTCACACGCTACACTTCCTGTAAAGTACAGGTGTTACGAATTATGTCATATTGAAGGCAGACCCGGAGGTCGACGTGGGTGGTATAACTCCTCCCTCCGCAATTTCGAGATTATGTTGGGAAAGATTTTCTCGGTCCTTTCTAAGATTATACAATTTCTTAATTTTATTCTTAAATGCTAAGAATACAAGGCATATAATTATAAAAATGAACAATACACTAGATTCTATGCTAACACGTAGTTTTCGTAGTCACTTATGTCTTCATGTCTGTTCTTCTGTAAGAGGTAGTTGAGGCTCTGGATATCACCGACGTCGATTCCATTAAGATTGACGGGTTTTCTCTGGCTGTCTGATAAACTGGATGCTATCTTAGGTAGGTTCACAATAGGTACACTCGTGAAAGTTACCTCCTTCCCTTGACTTTCATGTTTCTTTAGGTTAAAGTCATTTATCTTTGCTCAGCAGTCGTCATCAATGGTTAACAGGGTAAGTACCCTGGATTGTATCGTGTGTAACTTCATTGTCACAGTATTCGGTAAGCAGCGTCTCCATTTTAGCAAAGACTATCCAACGGTTAGATTGCACCAGGATTTTACGTCATCGATAATAACAGGAACAAGTTAGCAGCTTGAGGTGTTTGTGGCGAATGTCATTAGGGTGGTCGTACAATCATCTTTAATTATTGGTGAAGTGTCTCTTTCAGTACATAGAAGACGATCTTCGTCAATTTCACGGCATAAATGGGAGAGAGGCATAGCTTTCAACCCTCTCACACGAACATAAGGAAATTTAGGAAATATAAGGGAGGTAAGGTCATGGCTTTTTGGGGGAAATAATTGTAAATTTCATTTGTAATTAGAGGAATGCGTATAATTAATTTTATCTGAATTTGTTTCATATAAGCTTTTATTTCTAAGCTTTTCTCTAATTTTTACAATGTTTTCAACACTTGCTGGAAATACTAATTTTTCAGTTGATTAAATTTCTTTGAATAAGGATAATAATTCATCCGTATCTATAAACGATCCATGTAACATTTTAATGTTCGCAAAGGCAATAGCTGCTTCAACCTCATTCAGCCTTATATAGAGCGTTTGAAAATTATGTAAAAAGATATTATAAATGTGAATTATTTTGTGACTAATTTGAAACAGTTTCGATTCTTTTAAATTGCGGTTAATATTTATAGTGCTCTCATCTATCTGAATGAAATTGCTTTTGGTAGAGTTAGCTATTTATGAACTTTTATGAGAGAACCCAACATTTCGGAAATTATAGTAACTTTTATTGTTAATGCATTTTGTTTTGTACTTATTTCCCGACTTAATTTTTCATACATCACAGCATCATCATTGTCAAGATTACCTGTTATTGTCTTAATCAATGCACTCAAAGGATTCAATAAACCGCACTTTACTCTAGTTGATGGAATTAATTATATTTTTATTTTGTCTATAGTTATATTCATAATGAAGTCGGTTTGGGATTCTGCTTCTATGAAATCTAAATCAAAAGCTTTTTTAGTTTGCTCTATAAGTAATATATACTTATTCATATTTAGTTCTAACTCTTCGTACATATATTTTAAATGCGAATATCTTAATTATAGTCCATCTGTCGTAACTAATTACAGCTTGACCTTTTTTAAAGGTAGAAGTCCTAGATTTTTTTTCAATCCGCTGCAGATGAAGGGCCTGGCATCGGATCGTTAAAACCACCAGCAGAAAGAACCTGTGGAGAACGCCTGATGTCTTTAATAGGAATTTTAGTTACGATTTCGCGTTATAACTGGTACGACGTTTCTTTCTACAGGCCCAGTAACATGAGCTTTTTGGTATCGCGGTTTGTCCTTGCTACGTCGATTATTAACCCTCTTAATAAAAACGGTATGACCTATGTCTATGTCAAATTCCTTCTCCCCACCACGTTTCTCTATTATCGTTTGTTTTTTACCAATTATTTTATCCGTTAAATATTTATATAAGTGCTTGGTTCTTTTTAGATGGTCTTTGACTAATTGTTGGGTGTACTGTTTCTTAAAGTCAATACAAAAGGGGTTATTGGACTCTTTATGTCCAAATACTACTTCAAACGGAGTGAGGCCTGTAGTCGAATGTATAGTGTGGTTATATGCCATTATGGCATATGTCATAATGGAAGCCGCATCTGTGACCTTTTGTTCATATTTAGCAATTCTATAAATTTCTAATATGGTAGAGTGAAATCTTTCTACTATGCCCATGGAATTAGGATTACGAACTGTACCAATATGTAATTCACTTTTGTAAAATAATAGCATTTCTTTAAGAAGAGAGTTGTTAAACTCAGCACCAGGATCTGCACTTATTCTACCAGGGACTCCATACACAGAAAAGAACTTTACGAGGGCTCTTACTATTTCAGGGGCAGACTTAGTTCTTATTTCGAATGCTTGACCTAGCTTGCTGAAAGCATTTACGATTGTTAAATATTGCTTACCGTCTATAGAAAATGTATCGATAAACAATTCTTGGAATGGTTTTGTCTGGGTTTGTGACAATTGTGTCTCTGGCTTAAGTGGTCTACGGTCGTATTTCATTTTTTTTTTCAAATATCGCAAGAAAATATAATGCTGGACCGTTTGGTCCATGTTTTCCCAATACAAGTTACGCTTAAGATGTATTAACGTTTCCTTAATCCCTCTATGACTATTTTTTCCTTCGTGATATTTAAGCACTGCTTCACACTGTTGTGCTTCGTCCCTTACATAAGTTACGCGGTTATTGCATTCGTAGAACTTTACGGTACCCTTTTGAAAAAATGGAATGACTGCTTCGGAAAACTGCTTCCGGTGCAAAGGGTCATGGAAATAAAAGAAGTATTTTATTTTTGGTCTAGTATAGCTTTTAAGAAATCTATTAATTAATTCTACATTATTTAACGGTAAGTAAATGTCTAATATTTATTGTTTATTTCTTGACAAATCTTTAACCCTATTCATCCCTATTCCAGGAGTGTACGATTATCTGATTAGGTTTGGTGTCGATAGCCTCCTGTAGAATGAACATGCTATCGGTATCTAGGTCATCAGCTGAATGTACGAGTACAGTACCTATAGATTCTTCACGTCCTTCTGAGGCAGATTCGGTGGTACTACCCGCCGTAGCAGTGGCACTACCCACAGATAAAGAAGAATGAATGGACCTAACATCTACAGACTGGTTGCTTCTTTCTAAAGGTAATGATATTGCCATAGGGGATGGTGTACGATCGCGTGGAACAGAAGAATGAGGACTATTGTTCTAAAGTTTATTTAATTGTGATATTTCATTAGTTAAGTTTTGAATGTAACGTTGAAGTTCGAGTTCTCTTTCATCTACATTTACTATCATTGAAGTACTATCTTTGTCATGTAATGCATTAAGTCTAATTCTCGATAAGGCGTCGGCATTACAGTTTTGTTTTCCGTCTTTGTGCTTAATGCCATAGTCAAACTCTGCTAAACGCAATTTCCATCTGGTTAATTAGCTATTAGGTTCTTTGATCGATTTTATCTAGTTAATGGTTTATGGTCTGTGTATATTAAACATTTTCTACCATACAAGTAAGGCCTAAAATATTATGTAGCCCATATAATAGCCAACAGTTCCTTTTCTATTGTGCTGTATCTAGTTTCCGCGTCGTTTAACGTACGACCAGCGTATGACTTGAAACAGGACAACTCCAATCGCAAAGTTCGATGCTTCTGTTGTAAGGACAAATGGTTTAGTGAAGTCGGGAAATTGCAATATTGGAGCATTAACAAGAAACTCTTTACATTTCTCAAAAGCATCTATGTATTCCTGTTTTGTAAAGTCAATTTTATTTTTCTTTTTCAGACAAGATGTAAGCGGTTGCGTTAATTTAGCAGTCTTTTATGAATTTTCGGTAGTAACCAATTGAACCGAGAAAACTTTTTATTTCAGTAGCTGTTCGCGGTATTGGAAAATTGAGCACTGCATTTATTTTATCATTATTAGGCAAAAGGGCATTTTTTGTAATAGTGTGACCAAGATAAAGAACTTCCTTTCTAAAAAATTCGCATTTATCTTATGTAACTTTTAAATTTGTTTCCCTAAGACGGAAAGTTGAATATCTTTCGGAGTTTATTTAAATGTGCCTCGAGACTGCACGAGTATACTATAATGTCGTCAAGGTATACTAGGCAATGTATGCCCTGAAGACCACGTAAAACGTTATCCATCGCTCTCTGAAATGTTGCAGGAGCTGTTTTTAAGCCGAATGGCATCCTAGTAAATTCAAAGTGGCCTGATTGGGTAGTAAAGGCTGTTTTTGGTATGTCTGTCTCATTTATTTCGATCTGGTGGTACCCACTAGCAAGATCAATTGTGCTAAAATATTGAGCCCGTCCTATTTTGTCAAAAAGATCGGTGATGTTGGGTAACGGGTATTTATCATCAACTGTAATTTCGTTTAGGCGACGATAATCAATTACCATTCTATGCTTTCTTTCCCCGGATGCGTCTAGCTTCTTGGGGACCAGATGAACCCGTGCACTCCAAGGTGAGTGAGATTCTCGGCTAACATTATCTGCTACGAGTTTCTCTACTCGGTTTTGTATTTCTTGATTCTCAAGAGGCGGTTGTCGGTATGGTCTAATGTAAATTGGGTCCTCATTTGTTGTCCTAATATGGTATTTTATTTTGTTCGAAAAGTTAAGGGCAATTTATCTGAATAAAATATATCACAGTATTCATGACATAGTTTAAAATACTATGACGTTCCTTCTTATTCATATGATCCGTCCGCAATTTATTTAAATTTTCTTTCCGAATTTCATAAATCATAATATTGTTTTTCATAAAATTTAGCTCACATACTTCATTTTCAAATATAGTTACATGAAAAGGTTTTTAATAATAATTACAATTTTTGAATTGGTTATATTTTGTATGATTGTATCAGCTAAATAATTTTCACATTTTACGAGAGCAGAGGGCATACGGACTCCTTCCTGAAATTTTAAATAATCTAATATCGCTTCACCGTTTTGTAAGTTCCTCGGTATTTTTACTCGCGTTTCTGATCGTGGCTCTTGATGAATCTCATATGGTTGTAAATGATCGGAATCTGTGTGTTATACGTTACTAACTTTTGGTCACGCATGTCTATGTTTGCTCCTAATTTCTTTAATAGATCAGACCCTATCAGCCCATCGTATCTACCATCTATATCATAAATGTAAAATTTGTAACGGAGAGTACTTTTAAAGGTTTTTAATAACGGTATAATATATATATTATTTCATTATGCATGCTCTGGGCATGAGTACTAATGACCGTAAAAGGTTCTATAAATTTATAGTCACTGAAGTATTTGTTAGCTTTAGCGGGGCTTATAAAAGATCTACTGCTTCCCGTATCTATGAGAAATTTTGAATTTATTTCTGGTATCTCAATATGTGGTAATTTCAAAATGCTGTCACAATAATTTATATTTATTATATCACTGTATCCTTCGAGGCCGTTTTCTGAAAAATTTTCAGGTTGGGCGATTTCAATGTTAATATTTTCCGCCTGGGCATCGTCCAAGTATGCTGAATAATCAAGGTCGGCTAACGAGTCCTCCCCGTAATAATTATAATCGTAATATTCATTGTATGACGATGGTTGTTCCATATAAAATAATTCGTTGGTAATCATATTTTGCCTAGGCTCTTGTTGTACTGGGCTGCCAAATTTATTTTGATTTAAGTTATACTGAGACTGATTTATAATTTGGTTGATGTGGGATACCAAATTTAAAACTACTTTGTTGGAAAGGCATGCATTGCGCAGGACCCTGTCCAAAATTACGTGAAGGTTGATTTTGAGACATCCCAAATCTATAACCTTGAGGAGGTGGTATAAAACTTTTTTGTTGGCCAAAGCTCGGTTTAAACCCGAAGTTATTTGCGGAACAGCAGGACGGAAATTGTTTTGTGGCACACCGAATAGGAAATTATTTTGCGGAATGCCAAATCGAAAATTACTATTCGGCATTGAATTAAAAACTGGTTTAAGATTTAGGTGTATATTAAAGGGTTTTGGTGTGTCTCGAACATTGTATAGTGGCGACTGCCCAGTTGTATGTTTTAATAATTTATTTTTGGCCTCGTACTGAAATTTAAAGTTAACTTCTTCATTAACTATGCTAAGGGCGCTTTCTAAATTAGAACAACCTTTCAATCTAACAATCCTAATCATGTCTTCAGGTAAATTATAAAGGAAAACATTTAATGCTATATTGTTATATACAATCATCTTTGCGGCCTTGAGACCTTCGTCGACCTAACACCTTGTATTCTGTGACAAAACTGTATGCATGATTCCCCCGTTTTTAACTTTAAATTTTCAAGTTCAATAGCTATACATTTCTCTGAACGAGGATCTCCGAATTGTTGTGTAAGTAGTTATTTTAAATCCTCATAAGATGTTACATTTGGCTTGTCACTTAATAATGTTGCAGCTCTACCAGTCAACCTGCTTGATACTACATGAAAAAAGGTATAGTTCTTGTTGTAAGTTACCCCTAATCCTGCTACCATTCACTACATATTCACATTTTGATAAAAATAGATTCAATACGGTCTCCTCGCCATCATATTTAGGAATGATGTTTAGAGTGTCCTTAGGCACTGGCTTTACCTCCATTATCTTTACTTTTATATCAAACTAAAATTATGAATAATAATAATTTACCAATTTCGTGTAAATTATAATATAAATGCTAAAAATATAATGGAAAACACTGATTTACCGATTCTGAGTAAATCAATAAGAAAATGTAACTAACGTTTAACGTGTAATTTTAACACATGTACCTATATGTATGATAAAACACATATAAAATACAGTTTAAAGCACAGATTTACCTATTTTTGTGTGAATCATAAATTGTGCGAGCAAAATCAAAATAAAATATTACGACAATTTTGGTTCGTAAGGAAAGACACATGAATAAACAGGAAGTGAAAAGGTTTACTCACTGGTTGCAGCTCAATCCCATGTTCCTCGTGAGTCGATCACCACAAATTCACCACCACGTCACACACTTCACCATAAAATCTTATTTACTTGGTTTAGGGTTTCGATTTTTGGAAAATTGCAATGGATCCTACCGGCTGCGCCAGATTTATTTTGAGGAAGCGTTTATGATTTTTTTTTAAATTCAGAAGACTGGTTTATTCAGTGGTTCGCGATCGACTAACAAATATTATACAAGTTATTACAATTAAATTTTAAAAGGAATGTGCAACGTTTACAATTCACACGCTACACTTTCTGTAAAGTACAGGTGTTACGAATTATGTCATATTGAAGACAGACCCGGAGGTCGACGTGGGTGGTATAACTAGATAGATTTATTTTGAGAAAGCATTATTGATTAGTTTTAAAAATACAATAATTTTACAGGACGGTTTAATTATGTGGTTCACAATCGACTGACAAATAAGTTAATACAATTTACACGCTACACTTTCTGTGAAAAACAGGTGATACGAATTATGGAATATTAACTCAGACCCGGAGATCGACGTGGGTGGTATAACTAGATATGATATTTGTCAACAAGTAAAATAACAACGTAGTACACATCTGTAAAATTTGAATTCAATATAAATCTTTACTGAGAAAAATATAATATATCTAATAATAAAGACAATTTTTCCAGTGTATATGGTAAACTATATTTGTGTAGTAAATATGATACTTGTGAAGAAGTAATATTACATTACGTAATACACATATGTAAAAGAAAATTCAATAAAAAACATCCCTAGAAAATAGTAATGTCTACTAATAGAGAAAATAGTACCTAAGAAAATTGCAGTAAAGCCAACGATCTATTTATAATTGTGAAGTAAATACAATAAGTCATTAGGTAAATATCTGTAAAAAGAAATTCAATAAAAATGTGTTCAAGCAGAAAATAGTAATATTTACTAGACTATATAAAATATTACCCGTGTAAATAAAAGTATGTTTTTGAATTGGGTTATACACCTCAACAGTGGCATTTCTTCTACGAAACATTAAAGAATAATTCAGAAGTATACAGGCAATTTTGAACACGGATTTAACCAGCCAATATTATGTTTATGAAACATTTGAAGCCTGTAAAATATACTTTCATTATTATTTGTCACTTAAATACATCCTCGCAGTTACATAATATACGCCGAGAGCTCGTGCTAACAAAGCTAATATTATACCAGAATACACAAACTCCTAAGTCATAACGTAAATGTAAAGGTACACTGAAAATGACACATCAGAATATACTGAGGGAGGTAAAACGAATATAAATTGTGATGTGGATATTTACTTAGTTGCGTTAACTATGACATAAATGAGCTACCTAAACCCAGAATATAAATGTACAAACACTAACATAAAGCCAGTAATTACCTGTGTGAGAAATCTTCAATATCTGGACATCATTAAGATAAATAACCATGTACTGAACACGAGTTTCATACTTTTTGTATGAATCGTGTAAATGAATTCACCACCAACAATTGGGATTGGTTTGTGGTGTGTTTGGCGCTTGAGTTGTATTAGGGAATACTGGATATGAATCTGTATATAGAGAAACGTGTGCCAATTGACGTGGGGTGTTTGAAGAGCGAGGTTCAAAGCTTGTGTCCTCGAATGGATTTCCTCTTCTGCTAGGATTATTTTGTAGTCTGCTGTTGATAAGGTCAGGTATCGCTTGCAAATCGCGCTGTAAACAAAAATCTTACTTACAAATTTGTTATACACTCACTCAATATTACAGCATAAAATACATAGAACTTCAACTTTATTTTATACTTTAACAATATCTAACCACATCCCCGTTTGAAAAAAAAAATAACGTGACATACATGTAAATAAACTTTATACTTCCAACAATTTTAATGGAATTACATTTTTACCCGACTACGTCAGACGAAGGCTACTGCTTTTCGAGCGTATATATGTATGTATGTATGTCAATTTCATTGGCACGCGATAGAGCTCAACTGGCTAGACGCATTGTGACGTATGACATATCATTAAAATCATCTCACTTCGCAGAGTGACATAGGCTGTATAAAATTAAACAAAATGGCGCCTGCAAATAGGGGGGAAAAGGGGGGGGCAGTTAACTCTTTTCAACCGACTTTCCAGAGGAAAGAGGTTATCTATTCGTCATGTATATATATATATATATATATACAGGGTATTTCAAAGGGCACCCAATTTTTTTTTACCATATTCTAGACATAAATAATGTTATATTAAAAATGTCAAAAATTTAAAATCACTCTTAATTAGTTAATTAGATTTATTCTAAAATATACCAAATACTGCGTATTTTATGGACAACCATTTCATAGTACGCGTAGTCATTGATAAACACAAGCACTAACACACACAAACACATGTTTATTACTAACACTTGCAACATAATAAATCAGTTTAAGATTCCAATTTTTCATTCATACTTTCACGAACTTGATCATTATTATAAACAAATACATACTACTTGAGTACTTTAAGTCCCTTATAAAACACACTGGTATTTACACACGTTTACATTATCTACATATCACTGGTATTTCAAAAACTGTTCAAAGTCGAGTCCATTTCTCTTGATACAAAGCTGAGCACGCTTTTTTAAATTGTTTTTTAACATTATTTATGTCTGAACACTTGTTACTTCACTAAAAACAGTAATTATTTCATTACGAAGGTCCTGATAACTCTGCGTTTCCTAAACATAAACACGTCTCTTAATTTCTACGTCTCTAAAGTCTAAAGGAGTAAGGGCCGGTGACCTTGGTGGCACCCTATCGGCTCCCCGCGTCCTATCCATCTATCACTAAGGTCAGGGGGGGCAAGTGCGCCATACTTTTTTCATAGATGATTTCGATGTATGATAAATGTTTTTTAGGCTGACTTTGAAGTGTAAATTTATGTATTTAATAATATTTGGTATTTCTTGGCTACAACCATTCATTCAAATTTCATTCAAATAAATGGCATCAATAAATCGATGATATTTTGCTAAAAGAAAATAAACATAGAAAATTCGCACGTGCAACTGAAAATGGGGAAAGTGCACCCTATCCAAAAAAGTCTGTTAATACATTACATTAGGAAGAAAAAAATAGTTAACTCCATAGATCTTTGTTTTCTAATAATTATTTTTATTTATGTTTTAATAATTCACTTCCATTAGCAACGGCACCTTTCAAATTGTATTTGTGGTAAGTGCGCCATACATTTAGTAATCAGGAGACGAAAACATTTTATGGTAAAAAAATACAGTCGAATTGAGACCTCCCTCCTTTTTTGAAGTCGGTTAAAAATATTAATATATTATTTTGATTTTGATATGAAAATATGGTAATTATATGTAGGAATTAACTTTAAAGCGAATATGCCGAAATAAAATATGTTTTTAAATTCTAACACTATTTCCACTTTATTCATAAAAAATGAAATAATCATCCGTACCAATTAAAATATATCACTTACTCTCACACGAATCACATGAGAAAATAAAACGTTGCAATTAAATAAACAGTTTAGGAATAAAACATACAAATTGAATTGTAATAATACTAAATATTACTTAGATTGAAAATATTATTATTTTAAATATACAATGTTATTTTTGATAAAACCCTTTGGCTTTAAATTGTAAATAATGTTATACTTAATTAGTATATTATGAAGCATATGAAATACTTAAATGCCTAAATTCAACATAATAAACTTTTATTGTATGTTGTAATTACTAAAATCAATATTAAATAATACTTGGCCCCTTCGAGTAATGCTTGGTTGTGGTAATACCACAATTATATCATCCAGGTGATGTATTTCACAAATTTCTTCTACACATGGGTAGGAAAAGATATTTTTTTCACCAGTTTTAACTTTTCTCAGGAATTTAACTGTTGGAACATTATCTTCTATACATATAAATAAAATAGAAGTGTCTGTTTGTAATATCAAAATAACAGTTTTTTACCAAATGCATAAGTATATACGACTAGCAGATCCCCGCGGTTTCACCCGCGCCTAAAAAAGAATTTAAAGAATGCCTAATAACGTGAATGATTTGGTGAATTGAGTTTCTGTACGGGAGTGCTTCCCCCCCCC
>MOOZ01003365.1:20501-30586 GCA_002930495.1 Cecropterus lyciades
GTCTGGGTGTTTGTGTATTCGTCTTTGTGTGTCCATGGCACCCACGATACAGGAGAAAATCCTAGTGTGGGGCTATGAGTGTAGAAAGCGTGTTTTTTTATATGTAAATCAGCTTGCATCCACGCCCTTACGCCTAAACGCGAAAACTGGTTCACGATAGGAATTGGTGTGACGGCGGTACCTCTTCTGTCGAACTTATTTTTTATAAGGCCGAAGCAGCAAACGATCTTACAGTCCATCTGATGGTAAGTGGTCACTGCCGCCCATTGTCATTAGTAAGTAACTCCAAATGTGACAGGGGTTCTACCGGAAGTAATAACAGATGTTTTGCTACTCTCAAAAACTAAGATCGTCGCCTTATATATAAGTCCGGCCGGCAACGACATCATTTTACCGAAGCGCAAAAATTCTTCACGTTAGAAATTGGTATGGTGGTCACCTCCCCGAAAACTACACAAGTTCTACCACCTAATAAACTATAACTATACTATACCATTGATTCTACCATTGATTGGCGCAACCACACAAGTTGCCTAAGCGCCCTCTACACTGAGTACTCACCTTAAGCTAACCTAAATTTTCGATCAATTCAAATGTATTGAATATTTTATACTGATTGACTGCTTCGTTGTACCCGAATATCTAATTGGACAAACATTTGTGATAGATAAACATTTGATCTGGTCTTATTCATTCGTCGTGTATGTACACATATGTAATTAGATACACGTTTCTTTTATTCAGGATATTAGACTTTATTTGGCGTAATCTGTCAATGTCTCTTTACTTGAAACGAATGTTCGTCCTTTACCTGTGGTGTCAATGTTTAGTGATTGAATGATTTTATATATTTAATTTTGGAAATGTAACCTATTTAGAATCGTTGTGATTTGAAACTCGATGAAAGGATAACGCGTCACAATAGTGAAACAAACATATAAATTTATAGGATTAAGTCGGCGAGAGAATGAGATAGAATACATTACACAGTATGTATTTTATAATTCATATGATAATATAAGATGTATATTCATTATAAATAATGTTATTATTTCTTAATATTAAGTTTCTGCCAATATGTGAATTACACACACACCTTTCTTATAACATCGAATTAACAAACGAGTATATATAGTCCACCTTATGATAAGCGGTCACTGACGCCTATTTACATCCGTAAACAACTTCATATAGAACAGGGCTTCTATCCGTAGTCAATCACTGATGCGTTACCACTCCCAAGGACTAAGGTGGTTGTCTCATATGGAAATAGGTATCTCGCCTATCCAAACCATACTCTACTATGTGCCACTTTAAAAAATAGTATTGCAGACCTAATATCCAATATACGCAAAGGATTTTGACGACCCCCATGGCCGAGCCATCATACCAGTCTGACACGCAGTGGGTCCCGGGTTCGATCCCCGGTCAGACAGAAATCTGAATGATTAAATTTGGTGTTTGTGTATTCGTCTTTGAGTGCCCATGGCACCCACGACACAGGAGAAAATCTATCAAATCTAATCGAAATGGGGCTATGAGTGTAGAAAGCGTGTAGGGTGTGTAATGTGAAACTTGATGTAACAAAGATTCGAACATCTACTTAACAACTAAACTGGTTTCAGTAGAAAATATTTGGTCCTTAAATTCAAAACAAAAGTTTTAAATAAATAATCAAACTAGGTCTAAGAGAAGCTTTTAAATGAAAAAAGATATAAATAAAAACATCAAAAATTACCAACAAATCAAATAATACTCTAGAATATTGAAGTCCAATATACTTCATAAATTATGTTTCCCCATTTTCGTTTTGACGTCGAAAACGAAACAAAAATATTTCATAACTTAATTACAGATCCGCAATTCAGAAATGGCTGACATTTCAATATTTGCGGACAGTCTACAGCAGACGTAAAAAAACGAAAAGGTCCTCTCTATTTGGATCCCTTCCCACCTACGACCTTTAGTGTTCCGTAATACAACTAAGGGCCTTTTGTTAATATAATACGCCCTTTTTATATAACAGTTTGAAAACTTCGATTTCTTATTTTCTATTCATGCTTATATTTGTTTCCAATTTAAATGTTTTTGCAATTTGAATGTAATTTCTTTAGAGTATACATTTTTACTCCTATTATAACCACGATGACAGTACTATTATTATTTGTATATAAATGTTTCAATTACAAGTATTTGTGCGATGTTAATAGTAATAATGGTTTGTATTATGACACTTTTACAGAAAAACTTGGCATGGAAAACATTATTTAAATTCATATGAAATGTCTTTGTAGTAGCATTACGTCGTTTAAGTTCTAGCACCGCGTAAGTCATTTTTTGGCGGTAATGACATTATTAAAATCATCGTCATAGGAATCGAAATACGTGTCGTTTTGTCCAAACACAAAAATACCTTTAAATTATGGAAAATTAAAAGTACAAAATGGAACTTTACTTGCGTCTATGTAAAATTAATCGGTTTTGTCTCTCCAAAAATAATTCCAAAAATGACTTACGCGGTGATAGAATTTAAACGACGATTAGCTGGTAACTTTAGATATTCACATGGCTGGATTTGAATCCGGACCTTCAGCTCATATTGAACATACTAAGTAAAGAACGCGCGGATCATTACCCTAACGAGCCCAACTCGCGCTTAACCGGTTTTTTTAATAATTCGTCAGCGCCGTACCAAGTAGGAGCACTAAAACGTCCTTTTTATTATTCGAGGAGACATAATGGGCCCCCGTGCCAATAATAAGAGGAAACCGCCCTCTTTACGTCCTAATATTGGGCGCGGGGTGGTCCAGTCAAATGAGAGTCACGTGACCCGGGCGTTAATGCAAGATATTGCCGGGGGGGTGAGGGTGAGGTGGTTAGATTTTTTCGTGACACGCTCTCCGTAGACTTACCTTGACAAGCCGTTGAGGGTTGATTCTTTGGTGAATTTGCCCTTTTTGTAATGTTTTTTTTTAATGGCATTATTCCGTTGTTTAATATGAAGGAGTAAACGAGTTGAACATTCTTCTATAGTGATTGTAAGTGGTCTCTGACTTTTACAATTTGAGTTCGTCATTCTTCATAATTATTTTAGCTGAAGTATAAGAATTTATTTTACTCTTGTGTGTTGATATGCAAGATTGTAAGTGAAATTAGAAAAATTACGAGTATATATGCTATATATACGCTATGATGGAACATCCACCGTAGTAGAGAACAACTACAGAAAAAAAAACAAAGTGCAAATAAAAGAAAAAAAAAACCAAAAACATTCACGTTAATAACGGCCAAATTAATTAACAAAAACAGTTAGATTGAAAACATCTTTTTATGTTGAAATAAAATGAATTTGTCAAAGCCCTAACGAGCTTTTCAATAACTTGTGAACCAATCCAATTAAAAAAGTATGTGGTGTTACCACATACAATAACAAAAACATAACTACAAAAATAACACCACTCAAATTATTTCTATTACAGTTACATAAGTTTTTATAAAGGTTATTTCAGTACCACTTAGATAAATCCAACGACAAACGTAGGCCGTACTGACCTATTACTTTTATTATTTCAATAAAAATTGTACCCAAAATATTGTACAATTCGATAACATTTACCCTCAAAATACTTTATGTCAATTACCGAAAATATCGTGTTCGACTGCACACTTTAAACGATAAGCAATAAATTGATCTAAGCAATATTTGAGAAAATTATCAGGTGCTAGAACCAGAATACTTCAACCGGGGACCACCGCCACACCTAGCGTGAAGCAACTCTTGCGTGGAAGGGTACGGTTGCCGGCTCACATATGTACATATATATGACGCGATAATCTTAGTCATTGGGAGAAGCAACTCATCCGTAATCGATTTTAGATAGAACTCCTATTCTTTTATTATATTCTCATTACAATTGTAACAGAAAAAATAATCGTAGGCGTTTGCTCGCTTGCTACGAGACACCTTCATTAACTTTCTCGTAGCATATTTTAACCTAGCCTTCAAGTCGTAACTTTTGTAGGGCACAATATTTTGTCCTTTTACAGTTTTTCTATACCTATTATTTTTATAAGGAATTAAAACAATAATCTGATTTATTTATAAATACTATAATACGTTACTATAATATATTAATAAGAATATGTGTGTAACCTCATATAATTTTATTTAATAGTTACTTAATTATTTGAACATAATCATAAATATAATAAAGAGTACTTAATGATTAGTGTAATTTTTAACCAGTTATCTTAATATATATAAATTACGTGTCACGTAGTTTGTCCGGGATAAGCTCTGGAACTACTGAACCGATTTTAATCAAATTTGCACACCTTGTGCAGTTTGATCCAACTTGAAAGATAGAATAGCTTATATCTTATATAAATTTCGTGCCATGTTGTTTGTCCGCGATAGACTCCTAAACTACTGCACCAATTTCAATCAAATTTGCACACCGTGTTCAGTTAGATTACCAACTTGAAACATAGGATAACTTATTTTAATGTTTATTAATTGTAATATTATGTCCGCTATATAAACTCCTAAACTACTGGACCGATTTCAATACAATTTGTGCACCGTCTTAATATATATAGATTACAGGTCACGTTGTTTGTCCGCTATGGACTCTTAAACTACTAGGTATATAGTACAGGTATGTCGTGTCATGTCGCCATGTCGTAATCTGTTCGGTGGTATTTCTGTTAGATGCTTTTAGGGTTCCGTACCCAAACGGTTAATACGAGACCCTATTACTAAGACTCCGTTGTCTGTCTGTTCGTCTGTCCCTCTGTCTGTATCTCATGAACCGTTATAGGCAGACAGTTGATTTTTTTACAGATAATGTATTTCAGTTGCCTCTATTACAACATGTACCTACTAAGAGCAGAATAAAATAAATATTAAATAAAATAAGTGTGCTCCCATACAACAAACGTGATTATTTGCTTGGTATTAATAACGGAAACAGGTAGACGCTTGAAATATACACAGTATTGAGTTATATATTCGTTTTGAAAATAAATAATGAAATCAAAATAAAATATATATTTAAGAGGGGGTCCCCATACAACAAACGTGATTTTTTTGCCGTTTTTTTATGGATAATGGTATGGAATAAGAGAAGGCATTGATTTAAAAAATAGTGTTTTTCCCATAGTCAGATATATTATATGTTGGTTTATCTCTGGTTGGATATGCATAAAAACAATACATTTTGCTGCCAGAAAATTACATCAAATATTGTATACAAAGAAGTATTGAATAATTAAAGTAATCATAATGATTTTATTATTCACTTGAAAGGTAAAAAACAAAGGTTTATACACCAAGATTTAACATAGTAGAGCATAGATGTTTCGCCAAATTGGCATGCAAATTGATATATATGTATCAAAACGTAACTCTCCTTTTAGCAGTTGCGTAATAAACCCTAAAATTTAGTATTAAAAACCCCATCAAAGTGGGCACGGGTCTGCTAGTAAATAAATAAAATATAATAATTTTGACCAAATCCTTGGCTACTTGCAGTCACACTGCTGAGAAATACAATGGCGAGAAATTATATTTAACACATTTATGTACCTAGACTGTAGACTCTGTAGAAATATAAAGAACTGTGTTGTTCACGCGACTCCGCTCGCTTTATTACGTCTACTACGCTTACGACTCATAATACTCATAACTCATAATATACTCATAACTTATGAGCATTCTACGTGTTTATCCAGGTTATAAACTATATGTGTACCTACCAAATAACAGCGATATTTGACCAGTAATTTTGTTGAAAGATAAAAACACATACAACCTTACAAATTTTTGCATTTATATTATAATTTTAGTAAAATTCTGCTACGTTTTGAACCCACCGAACAATCTACTGCTAGCTTTTAAAACTACCGAAAACCCACGTTAAAAACGAATTACCAACATTCCCCTTTGTATTACATATTTATGCCTTATAACATTAGTATGCGATATTCGTAACATGGGTTTGAAGAGTGTTTGAGTGAAGTAAAAACGTACGTTCATTAAAGATTTACTTCATACTGTAAACTGCTTACTGTTAACCCATTATTGTCCCACTGCTGGGCACGGGTCTTCTCTCAGAATGAGAGAGTTTCAGGCCATAGTCAACCGCGCTGGCCAAGTGCGAATTGGTAGACTTCAAACACCTTTGAGAACTTTTTTTTTTAAAGAACTCAGGGATGCAGGTTTCCTCACGATGTTTTCCTTAAAGCAGTGATAATTAACTTCTAATACGCACATAATTTTAGAAAATCAGTGGTGCGTGCCTGGGATTCGAACCTCGGACCCTCGATTGAGAGGCCGAGTTTGAACCATTCGGCTATCACTACTCAAAATTTTATTATGCCTTAGAGTCATCTACAGAATTTGCCATGAAGTATATAAACACCTATTATATAGTGTTTAATGTCTACAATACTTATACCATAACCATAACAATAACCATATAACTCTAGTATTTGATATATTTGAATGATACATCCCTAACAACTCCATGTAGAAATGTACCCTCTCTATTAATCTTTCTACATTCGAACAGCTTTTTCGACTATAGTCACTTTAAAGAAATAATTATTTTTGAAGTAATTGCTACGTATACACATATCCAGTGTGTTATAACAAAACAAACAATACATTCCAACAACAGAGACGCGTCTTAATTATCTTCATGCAACCAATTATTAATATCATCCCGTCGTAATTGGCGCACGTGTGTTGTCCCCCTAACGTTCGAAGATGTTATCGCTCTAATAGGATTACTGGTCGTGGCCCTCGTAAACAGATTTGGAGAAAACGTTCGTTGCTAATTAAATTGAACTTGCATGTCAATGTTTTAGTTGGTTGCTTAGGTCGCTGTCACATGGCTGATAAGTTCTTAGCTTGTGTATTTAAAGATTGTAATGTGTATATGTTATTTGCATGTTTTAACAGCTTGGTGTGGTAAGGGAGACATACTTTGTCGAGGCATTCCATCTTAGTCCTCAGGGGTAACAACGCATCTGTGGCTAACCTTAGGTGAGAGCTTGATCTTACCTAGAGTTAATTACAGATGTCCATGGACGGCAGTAGCTACTTACCATCAGGTGGGCTGCATGCTCGTTTGCTACTTCCGAACTATAAAAAAAAGCTTCAAAAAGTTGATAGTAAACGGATATACCGCCATTTATGTTTCATTTACTTCATTCAATACTTTTTTATGAGTTTATAGAAGCAAACAAGCATGCATTCCATTTGGTCCACTACACCCTTCCACCGAAACGTAAGAACGCTTCACGCTAAAAATACGCGTGTTAGTGATACCTCCCTTGACAAACAATACACGGAGTACGTGTTCAGTGATTTCAAAGAACAATGTTACTGTTCATAAGTTTGTTACTCGAATCGTATCGCCTCGTGGTTTATGTAATGGTAATCTACAAAGAAACGACAATCGTATTGACAATATTGAACAAAGTCAGTGGAATTCACCAAATTTTATGGCTTTCTTTGCTCTGGGATGACATCAAAATATTAAGACATCAGTAATGTTTTTGTGGTCGGGTATGCTCCCGGTCTTCTACAGTGTCATTCTTTCTTTCCACTATAATTTTTTGCTATAACTTTAATATATTTTGATTAGACCTCGGCTTTTGGAATTTCGTAGTGATTCCACTCTTTTTTATGTAAAATCAGCAAACGATGGAGTCTACCAGGTGCATCGTGTATATTATAGACATGTACGTCCATAGACATGTATAAATAAGCCTAGATCAAAGTGGAATCCTTTCTGAGCTCGACCACATAATTATATTACCCCCTGAAGACTAAGTTGGAACGCCTTTTATAAGTATGTCTCGTTTCCCACTCCATTCAAACGCACACATTATTACTAACCACAATTTTTAATATGAAGAAATAAGCATTGCAATGGCACTGCCGAAGCCGGTGTCGAGCCAAATTTCATAGACACATACAGTGTTATATGAGTAACGATTGCCTAGTGGTTGAAACTCGCCTCTCAAACGCTTGACAGTAAAGGAAAACATCGTGTAGAAACCTATACTCCTGAGAGTAGTCTAAAAAAATAGACGAAGGTATGTGAAGTCTACGAATTCGCACTTGGCCAGCACCTAAAACTCTTTCATCCTGAGAGAAAACCCGTGACCAGCACTAGGTCAATAAAGGGTTGATGACAAACTCACACACTTGTGTTTCTCATTTGATAGCTAGGTATGTGACAAGAGCCTTAATTGGAGGCTTATCGCAAAACTTTGATGGTTGTTCCATTATTGGGGATTACAGATCGTTTGTTCTCGAAATATTATTTGTAATTGTGTTGCTTGTTAACGTAGCGTTCAAAGCATTTTGGTAACGCTGGGGATATTTTACGTCTTTGAAATTGAATTCAATGAATTATTATTGACTAGATTCGCTCGTGGTTTTGCTCGCTTTGGTCGCGTCTACCACGGTAATGTTATCATATATCTTAATCTAGGTCATAAACTATCCGTGTGCCAAATTTCAGCGAAATCTGACTCGTACGTTTTGTATGAAAGAGCAACATTTATAAGTTATAACAATTTGACTTATTTATTTTATTCATAGTTTTTAATTTTAATTATAATTTGTATTAGAAAGAATTCACAATAATGAGATACTCGTATATAATAATATATTTGTCAAATAATTTAATGTGTATGGCATTCAGTGCGTTTTCAGATTTTAACTGTCTCTCTTAATTGAATCTGTAATACTACCCTAGGTATATTATGTATTTTCGAAATAATTTGCGAATTAAGCCATAGTAAGTATATTTCCATAATGTTCTCATAGGTATGTTAATTATATCAACGAGTACCTACTTGATTAGCAAATTGAAATTAGCCCTTTTCATCTTAAAACACTCGCATTATCGATTATTTCTTTCGAAGATCTTTTGTCAATGAATAAGAGTATTCGAAAATAATTTTCTATTTTCTAAAATACTTTTACTACAATACAATAGGATTTAAGTAGAATTAATGTTCTTTAGACTGTGTTACAGATGTAAATTAACTGTTTAAATGATATGTTATATCACACAAGCCACATCTAATAAAAATAAAACATTCAAGCTCTTTGAATATATTTCATTTATTTTCGAGATACGCTTTCCAATTTCCCTTTTTTTCGCGCATGACACTGACTTTTCCGTGATAAAGCCTGTATCGTTACAGCCCGATTGCAATTGGAAAGGTCGCTGTGGTCACTAAATGGAGAAGTAACAGAAGGTCCATATTGACCAAAGTTACCTATAAATATATACATCCACCAAATTAAGTTACAATTTTCGGCAAATATGAACCCCTATGGTTATTGCCATAAGCCACCAAGCCTGGTATTAGTGTTGGTGACTGCAGTGGGGTGGCTCCAACGACATCCACGGAAGACGAAAACCACGAGGCACGGCTGTTTACAATTGATTAATAATAAAGATACTAATAAGTGGCGTTGCTACGCAGTTAAACCAACTACCCTAATGCTTGCTGCGCCAAGCGAATAACGCTTTAAGCGATATTTTAGTGATATTTTAATAGGTGTGGTAAGGGAGACATACTTTTCCGAGGCATTCCATCTTAGTCCTCAGGGGTAGCAACGCATCTGTGGCTAACCTTAGGTGAGACTTTGATCTTGCCTAGGGTTGATTACAGATGTCCATGGGCGGCAGTTGCCACTTACCATCAGGTAGGCTGCATGCTGGTTTGCTACTTCCGAACTATAAAAAAAAAAATATTTTAATAGGTAGTATTAGTATGTTGTTCGACCGGGGAGGTACCTTCGTCGAACCTATTTCTAGTGTGAAACACTGCTTGCATTTGGGTGGATGGGTGTGCTTGCCGGCTCATATGAGGCCGTGTTAGTTCTCGGAAGTGGCAATGAATTTGTGACAGTCGGTCATCGAACCCTTCTTCTATATGGAGTTGCTTACAGATCAATGGGCGGCAATGGACACTCACCATCAGATGGATTGTATGCTCGTTTGCTACTTCAATCTGATAACAAAAAGTGAATGTTACGTCCCCCGTGTTAGGCC
>MOOZ01003382.1:35193-50812 GCA_002930495.1 Cecropterus lyciades
TCAAATAACAGTATAATAAATTAATGTCGAATTAAGTAATAATAATTTTAATTGGTTATTTACAATCATCAAAGAAATCTTTCAAATTCAAATAATAATAACATTTAGTGGTCAGTAGGTTTTTTAGTTTTTTTTTCGAGCAATAAGCGATTCCTGCGTTTTGGTGCCACCAATGCATATCTTGCATGCATATGTGCATATCTTTAGCACATGTATTGTAAGAGAGATATACTTATCTGAGGTGTTCCAACTTAGTTCTCATGCTTAGCAACATATCTGTGGCTAACATCAAGTAAGACTAACTTATTTGGGATTGCTTAGACGTCCATACACAGCAGTAGCCACTTATCGTTAGACAGACCGTTGACACCATGAACTCTAATTAATCCACTATAAGATTATAGTCCTACTAGAGGTTGACCACTAAATTGGTAGGTTGAAAACTCAGTAGAAATGTAATATTGAAGTAGCAAGCGACATGCAGTCCACCTGATGGTAACAGGCTCCTGCCACAGACAGATAGGATCAAGTCTTACTAAAGGTTCGCCACAGGTGAGTTGCTACCCTGAGGACTAAGTTGGAATGCCTTGGATAAGTATATCTCCCATACCACATCCTTCAGACCAGAACACAGTAGCGCATAACACTGCCGTTATTAGGCTGAGATAAGTGTAGGTGTGGTTTTTCGGAGTAGGGAGACATACTTATCCGAGGCGTTACAACTAGGTTTTCAATTGTAGCAACGCATCTGTGGCCAACCTCAGATAGGACTGATTTTATCTCGGGTAGGTAACAGATGTCCATGGATGCAACCCCATAGGTTCAGAATCTTACCTGAGGTTGATCACAGATGTGCTACTCCAGAAGACTAAGTCAGAAGGTCTAGAAGAAGTATGTCTTCCTTACACCCTTCAGGCCAAAACACAGCAGCTTAACACTGCTGTTATTAGGCAGAAATAGTGTTTATATAGAGTTCTACCACCTTTTTCATTTATTTGCCGTTGATTTAAGGTATCTAAAGTTTTCTAAGACTTATGAGCACTTAATGTCCAGTGTTTGCAGTTAAATTCTGTCTGCTAAAGTTTGTTCAACTCTTCTATCAGAATATACAATAAATTTAACTTACACAAGGTAAATTGACACTACCTTATACTTTGTGGCTCGACTCAGCAGCACCACCTCCACTATTTCTGCCTAATAACAGCAGGGTTATGCGCTGTTGTGTTCTGGTCTGAAGGGTGTGGTAAGAGTGGCATACTTTTCCGAAGCATTCCATCTTAGTCCTCAGGGATAGCAACGCTTCTGTGGCTAACCTTAGGTGAGACTTTGATGTTACTTAGGGTTGATTACAGATGTCCATGGGCGGCAGTAGCCACTTACCATCAGGTGGGCTGCATGCTCGTTTGCTACTTCCACACTATAAAATGAAATAATAATACTTAAGGTCCACCAACACAAGATACACCATCGTTCCTTAATTTATACCACATATTCTTGCTCAATTGTGTTCTTGCAATGGTGAACACAGCTTACATATATACTTTAAAAAAAAATCGTTTATTATAATCACATAGGTTTTACTTAATTATTGTTGTTATATAAAAAAAATCTAATTATCTATATGATTATTTTAACTCTCTTAAAATGGTATTTAAAATGATAGGCGAAAACTTTAACAATTATTGTTTAAGTAAAAATAAATTTGTAAAAAGGCACAGGTAAACTGGACGCTTGTTTATTGCTTTGTCTTATGGCAATTTTTGACATTATACGTAGGGATGTCACGTTCATAGTATTTGTATACTCTTTGGTCGCCTTCTTTTTCAGATTTTACATACATAGTTTCAAAATAAAGCACAATTTTGTTATTACTTAATTTTTTAGTTCGAGGCCACTTTTAGGATGGCGCCTGGAGGTTGTCGGCGAAAAAAGAAGGGATAAATCTAGATAATCTTTAACTCTGTCTCTGCAATTTAACGAGCAAAAAAGGATGTCAAATCAACATATTCCACCGCTCCCTAAGTAAGGTGGCCATGGAAAAATTATAATAATAGACAGTTTATTTAACGCAAAAAAAGCTTACGACCAAAGCTATTTTAATCCCAGTTCACCCAAAATACAGTATTTTCGCTAACATGATTTTTCTCATAATGTACAATTACTCCAAATAAAGTTATATATTTCATTACAAAGTACTATTGGCAACCCTAAATGTTCCTATCCCTATGTTACTCAATACTCAATAAATAATACGATAATTTATTTTTTAACATTATAAAAGTTATTTTTAAACATTATAAAATGCCAGTAGTACTAAGCTTAAAATTAGAAAGAAAATGTTTAAAATGCAAACGTTACCTTCGCCTGGAGCCACATATTCTGCAATAACTTTCAATTCCTCATCTTCGCGTGCGATTTCTGAATTTAAATGGTAGTACGCGTCAATATGCTTAGACTTCAAATGATGCTTCAGATTGGTAGTCGTTGTCTTATATGATAATTCTTTTTGACAATAATTACACGTCGCGAGTTTATCGTCTCGAAGCCTTGCAAAGTAATTCCAGATGATGTTATTGCTGTACTTTGGCATTTTAACACTAATATTTTCAGTATTAAATACGATGAAAATAACGTCTTCAGCGTTTTATAACCAAATAAACAACACGGAAGAACCAGAATATTTTCAAAGCATAAGTCAACTGTTACACGTAGAATTGCAATTATTAAAGTAACGTAACGAATAAACGTTATAACGTTACTGCACATTGAGAAAGCGATTTAACGAAAACACGCAAAGAGGACGCCATTGCACGTCAAGAAAGGCGTCCGTCACTGTCGTCGTTCCGGTTCCATGCAAGCAAGTCACTGTGACTTTTATCAATGACTAAAATGTCACTGAATCACTTTTTATTCACTTTCAGTCGAATATTAGTCATCTACAAAATTATGCTCTTTATGAGTTTAAAATTTGATATGTGATAACTTACCTGAAGAAACTAATCCATCCCCACTGGACACAAATTGAACACCGGGATGTTTACGTTTCAAGTGTTGTTTTAAATTTGATATAGAAGTTTTGTAACTTAGTTCAGAATGACAAATATTGCAAGTAGCGACTTTGTCGTCGTAGTGTGTGTCTTTAAAGAAGGTCCATAGAAGACTCGTTTTCTTTTTACGTCCACCAGGCATATTGTCAGATCATTTATTTAAACACGTACAAACTTTGTTCGCTCAAACTTATAAACAATAATTGTGACGCGATTTTTCTGCAGTAATATTTAAGGCTTTCACTCTCTATTAACTATTGAACTCAACGCTACTATTACATTCAATATTATCATCGTCATAAGTCATCTCGTACTTAATAACATTCCAAAAGAACGTCTTCACGCAAGTCACGAAGACACTCTTTAAGAAATCACGGCGATTTTTCACCGTGATGTTTCGTTACACGATGTGACATACTACGTGAAGAATAGTGTGACATTTAGGTTATCTACTTATGATGGACATTATTACTACTACCACTGTTGATGTACCGTGAATAATTAGTAAGAATCCATTATATAGGTACTTATTTTTATAAGAAAATCGAGATTAATTGCATCACATATTTAGGTCAGGTACACCTTTTACTTCGTAATTATGAACACATCACTGCCATCTAGCGATGATCGTCTGTAAATACGTGTATATCATGTTGACCACCAATCTTAAGTAGGGACTGATAGATGGCGCTGTTTGGCAGTAAACAGGTTAGAGTATTGAAAGAACCACAATTATCTTGAAATTACAATTATTACTAATTTGAGATTCAACTCATACTTAGTATTTAATTATTTGGATAATGTCAATTCATAAGAAGTGTTTAATGCATTAAAATATATTTCGGAACACATGTGTTGCTACTTCAGAAAACTATGATGGTCGTCTTATGTGCAAGTGAAGCAACTACACCCTTCCATCGAAACGCAGGAACCGCTTTCCGTTAAAAACATGTGACAGTGGTACCTCGGCCGTCCTAAATACTCTCAACCACCCGATTAGTAATAACAGGGTGGATTTTATCTATTTCTTCGGAGATGACACGTTACAATTGTGTAACTTCGATGATATGACGAATATGAACCCAGTTGCTGGCTTTAGCAACGTTTAGGCTTCTAGAATTCATTTCGATCAATATGATTATGATTGAGAACATAATTTGTTGAAGTACTAATTGTTGGTTTGCATGAATAATAACAACGCAAAAATGCTTATTTTACAGGAGACCCTAGTAAATATTAAACAATGCTCTTTGATTAATATTTTTAATGTTAAAATAATAATAATTAAAATGCTAAACCACAGTGTAGTTTCACCAAGTATTCGACTCTAAAGTAATATAATAAGGATAAAACTATATATAATAATAATACTTACTTAATTAATTTTGAAATGTGCGGATATTTATGCGAAACATCGATGTGTTAAATGTAGCTAGTCAAAAATAACATAAGAACAGTAGGAACGGAGACGCCAAAATATTGTGCAACGGAAAGAAAGTTGTTTACAATAATTAATTCGTAATCTTAGTGTACTTAAGTGTAATGGGGTGTCCACACCTCTCAACTTTATTGTCAATTGAATTTCCAACAGTCATATCGAGCCAAGTTATTTGAATTTGTATAAATGCGGATAGCCCATAAACAAAAGCTTGTTTATTAAATGTAATAACGACAGATAAGATAGTACAGACTTTCCTTTTTCCGTAAATGTAGTCGACACATTCCATATTTTCTTGTTAGAAATAGATTTATGCAACGCCCTCTAATGTCTGCACAAAAAAAACTTATAAGGCATCGTTGTAATAATTTATTTTTAAACGAAATTTTACTGGTTTCATTCAAAGTGCGTGTTAAAAATACTGAACTATTATCCCATACGCGCCAAAAATATAGATTCAATAATAATCTAGATACATTTAGGAAAAATATTCAATTATCAGCCAACGGAACATCCGTATAGCTTTATTAATAAACTTAGTACAAAAATGTAATAATCAGTAAACTACCAATATCATAAAAGATTTAATATAATAACACGATAACGTTACATCGTAATAACGCCAACCTATTATTATGTAATTTATTTTAAATATCGTTATACGCTTCGCGCTCGTTTTATAGTACAGTAAAAATATGCACAAAATATAATTACGTTATGTTACTGGTGACCTACATAATGTTCATTCACAAAGAACATTATTCAAACTTCAAACGGTAAGAGACAAAATGTTACAATATGGATACAACCGCGAGGAAACCTATATTTATTATTATGCCGTCGATGACTCACCAACTGTGCTGTCCAAGAACTGCACATCAGGATCTGTGTGAATACTACTCGGAGAATCGCCACCAGACTCGTCTCTTATTTCCAACTCGTCGATATGAGCGTTGAGTAAGTGGGATTTTAAATTCGTTATTGTAGCTTTATAAGAGAATTTCTTATTACACGATTTGCAGAGAGCTAATTTGTCCGAGTCCTCTAATTTAGTGAAATATTCCCATACGAACATGTTTTGGGACCTAGTCTGCCGTGTAGTACGATAGTTTGATGTCTCTAAGAAAGCTTCCTCGGAAATAACATCGGCATGTTGAAACTTTAGATGAGATTTTAGGTTATATATCGTCGAAGTGTGATTCAGAATTTTATCGCAAAACATACACCGAGATTTTTTTATTTCCGTGGTGTCTACCACTTTCTCGAAGTAATTCCAAATATTGAATTCGCTCATTTTCGTTTTTGTAAGTGAAAAATAACGATAACGTTTAACAATATGCGAACGTCACGCGCCGCGTAACAACTTGTCAAAACAGTCAAGATCGATATTCTTAACTATATACGACTATTATCTATCTCTTTTTCACGTATCTATAACTCGTTCAATAAGGTTCAGTGGTACAAACAAACCAGTTAATAATGTTCATGTAATGTAATGTACTTACTTTATTGTACCTAAGTATTTATTTACGGAAAAACATTACTTTGTCCTTCTAAATTCTGTCCTGCATGAAATGACATGGTACCTGGTTATTTTTGAATAAAAGATTATTATTGTTGTTTACTTTGTTATGTTATAAAGGAAAATGTGCGCAACTTTGCCGGTTAAAGATATAATTAGTGAATTCGTGTCGTACAAACAAAAAGTAGGATTTGGTAGTTTGTTAGTGGAACTCCTTTTTATGTAACTTACGCCATCTGTTGTACAACTTTGGCATATTAATAGATAGCACAAGGTAGATAGCACACAGGCGAAGATAATTTATTGTAACCATCGCACACAATCGAATCAACTATTCGATAACAATATGCAAGTTATAAAACAAATATAATTATGAAACTAATTTATACTACAGCTAAAATATTATGTAATCAAACCTATTTATCATTTTTATTTTTGCGAGGCCTCAAAATGTATCATATTGTTATCATTACTATTGATAGATCTGGCATTACTATTAAGTAATAAAATAAATAAATAATTACTTTGTCTAATAATAAAAAAACAGTTAAAATTTCTTGTATAGTATGACGTTACATTTTCATTATTTTCTTAACATTACACAGTTGTACACTAAATATTTCGAGTGGCACAAGCGGGAATTAAATATTATACCGATATATCGTTTTTTACTGAATAATATTTATACAGTTACATATATTGATGTTAATTGTTATAGCAACAACTGCTGCCTTTTTTTTTCTCCGAAGATGTAGGAGGAGGAGGGCGGTGAATGCTCATGCATACTCGAAGGTTATGTGGGACTCACCTCAACTCCCCGAAAAGAGACTAACCCACCCACTAAATACCGCCACGCTGGCTTTGGTCTAAGTGACCGTAAAAGCCTTCATCGGTTGCGGCCACACCCGTAATGGAGGGTGCGGCGCAAGCGGATGCTCCTTAGGGAAGTACCCGCTGGGTATTATAAATTATAAATAATTTATAATGAAGTGATTGGACAGTTCGCGCTATCTAAAGGATAACGCTATCGTTAAGATAGCGCGAATTGTCCAATACGCTTCATTATAAATTATTTATTATAAATATATTTCGTTTATAATGGAGCAGTGCAAGATACTTCAGTGTGTATAAACGAGTGAATGTAACAGTTTCGCCGCGACCACGATTCATGTACTGAGCCGAGATATCGGCAACAAAAATTAATTCGAAAACCTCATATCGCAAGTACTCGTTATATATATATAATAGTGAATATAGACTTACTTTTAGTAAATTATTATATTTTTATCTATAGTTTCGATAATTTGAGTAATTTCATAAAATGTTACGTGTTTAAAAGACTAAAAAAATAATGAACAAAAAATAAAACGAATAATTCCTACTAACGATTTAGAACCTTTGATTATTACAAAAACAACGTCAAACGACTTTTAAACTAAAAACTGCTAACCATATTCATATACCTAACTGTAAGTTAACTGGTTATCATATATAATACTTATATATAATAACCAGTTCGGTATAATGTTTAAATTATTTTATATCAAATAACCATTTATATGGCTTGTTTTACTGTTAAATTGTAAATTAAATTACAATAAATGTACGTCAAGAGTGGACGAGGAAATTATATTATTAATTTATATTTAATTGTGATAATAGAAAAGCATCAAATAGTGTACATGAAAAGAATATACATGGTCAAGTTATTAAACTTACCGCTTTCAAAGAACTGCGCGTCTGGATCGGTGTGAATACTTTTTGGCGAATCAGGAGCTGCGTCTGCTTCTTCACAAATTTCGAACTCGGCGACATGAGCACGAAGTAAATGGCCTTTTAAATTCGACGTGGAGCCTCTGTACGAAAACTCCCTACTGCAAAGGTTACACGATGCATATTTTGTGGTCTCATTGACTCTTGTGAAATATTTCCACATATGCGAACTGTGCGCCCTGTGCCGGCCAATTCTGTTTTGAGACAAATAATTTTCTTTTTATTTGTAAAACAAAGACAATAATTTATATTATTCCTGCCTAATAACAACAGTATTAAGCGCTGAAATGATTTGGTTTGAAGGGCGTGGTAACTTACCACTGGTAAGGGAGACATACTTATCGGAGACGTTTCAAGTTAGTCCTCAGGAGTAGCAACGCATCTGTGGCCAGGTAAGATGCTGATCTTATCTGGGGTTGATTGAGATGTCCATTAGCGGCAGCGTGTAGTCCATCTGATGGTAGGTGGCCAAACCTACAATCAGATGGACTGCACGCTCTTTGCTACTTAAACATTATAAAAAAGAAACATTTCATTAAATCATAAGTATTACTGGAGTTTAATTTTTTATCCATAATACAGACATGTTATAAGTTTATCGATAACCCAAATTTTATTTCAAACAACACTAACTCTGAACGAAAAGGTAACTAAGCAAGAATATAACCAGTTAAACGGGACAGCATACCTGTTATTCACTTTAATTGATGTTGGTCTCTCAGTTTTGACAACCGGTTTCTTAGACTCTGGTAGGTTTGGAATCTCATTTGCGTGTATTTTTTTTAGATGAGCTTTGAGGTTATTTAACGTTGATGTGTGATTTAAAACATTATGACAGAGCCGACACTCAGATTTTTTCATATCAGAAGTGTTTATAACTCTGTTATAATAATCCCAAATGTTAAACTCTGTCATGGTTGATTTTTAAACCGTTCTATAGCGTAAACGATTAATGGAGGTTACACGGTTCGCGACTCCGTTATTACTGACAGTTGTCAGTACAGAAACGGTTGTCAAAATAACCATGTTGGAAATAATCTACGCAACTATTGTTAAAAAGCGCGGGAAGTGTGTCATAATAAGGAATTGGATAAATTATGATTGTTTCATATCATTCGTATAAGTTGTGTATCAAGTTACGCTTCATTTTATAATATTAAATATTAATGGTTAGGAATATTTTAATGTGTGTGTGTATCTTCGATTCATGTCGGGATTTAGTATTATAAAGTTGTTAAAAGTCGACGCTCAACATATTTCACTAGAACACGATGACGAATCTTATATCCCACGAGAATATGAGCGCCGACTTCAGAACTATGTACTGTGTACGGAGTATATACTCCAACCCAGCATATACTTAAATTATTTTCTACTTTTTTGTGGCATAGAGGTCGGTTACAATTTTTGTTAAAAAAACTTTTTTTCACGCTTTTTAGGGATTTTTAGGTTTTCTTTAATGTTCTAACCCAACCTAATCCATCGTATATAAATGCTACATCTCAACCTAATCCTAAGCCATAGACAGTACTCCTGCATCATCAGGGTTTAAGATATTCAGAGTCAAATTTTTCATCACATGTACATAAAAACCGATTAAAAATATGTAAGCAAAAAATAAACATAAAACTTCTTATAAACATAAACGCTTTCTACACTCATAGCCCCACAGTAGGATTTTCTCCTGTGTCGTGGGTACCATGGATACACAAAGACGAATACACAAACACCCAGACCCAGAAATCTAAACTCATCATTTAGATGTCTGTCTGGCCGGGGATCGAACCCGGGACCCACTGCGAGTCAGACCGGTATGGTCACGCTCCGCCACGCGGGTCGTCAAAAATGCCAAACTCCAATGTTTTAATCGTGTGTCTCTCCTCAGAAAACTTATTACATATACGTCAGGGTCAAGTAGCTTTCATGGATAGTTTAGGAAGGCAGTACCCATTGCACGAAAGCCGAGGAATTGAAGATCAAGGTTTTCATCAATCATCTCTTCTTAGCATTGATCTTGTATGCTTACCCATAAGCACCAAATGATTTACTCCTAAGTTTTAGGTATTGGGTACCAATGCCTCATGATGAGGGTTGAAGGTCAAATTTATCGTATTAAGCCGCTGCTTAATAATCTGCTTTAAAAATCTAATATATATCCGAAAGCACCAAATGGCTATCTCCTATGGCTGAGGTTTGCGGAACCCTGCATTATCAGGGTTAAAGAGTTGAAGGTCAATTTTTTCATAGCAGTCTCTGCTTAACAGAATAAATATCCGTAAGCACTAAATGGCTAACACCTATAGTTTAGGCTTGCAGTACTTTGCATCATCAGGGTTAAAGAGTTGAAGGTCAAATTTTTTATCTTAATCTCTGCTTAACAATCTTAATATATATCCGTACGCACCAAATGGCTAACTTCTATGGCTTAGGCTCTCAGTACCCCTGCATCATCAGGGTTGAGGATTTGAACGTCAAATTTTTCATTGTATATCTCTGCATAGTAATGATTATAGTTATAACTATTTAAATTTAAAAATAACTCACAGAATGATACACTTTCTTCTTTCTTTAATGCAATAAAGAGTTCTACTTTCCTTCATTTATTTTAATGAATTTAATAGATATGGAATTGCAGCCAAGCAAGAAGAAAGATTTTCGGGAACTTCGAGTCAGTAACTGGCAAGACGTAGCCAGGGATCGCGTCAGACGGCGAACTCCCATATCAGAGGCTAAGACCTTTGGGGCGCTGAGTGAACTGAGTAGTAGCAGTGTTCCCAACCGTACGATAATTATCGTATATGTACGATAATTTCATTGTAACGTACAATGTACGATAATTTTCATTACGAAGAAAGATTACATTTTTTGTTTCGGGCATAACATGTAATACTTACGAAGATGACTGTCTTTTTTGGTCGTGAAATATTTTGAAAAGAGGTTTCTTTTGGTCGTGAAATACAGCTGACGTTTATTTGGCTCGTCTAATTGGATGTACTGACGTAGTACATTCTTGTACGATAATTTTGATCCAAATACGATAATTTGATGGCAGTTGTACGATAATTTCTGTAGGTTGGGAACACTGAGTAGTAGTATATCATAGTTGAATCTTAAATAAGTTATCCGAGTAATAGAAGCTTGAACATGTGCCCAATAACTGGATAATAATGGATATTCAACAACTAACATGACACATCTCTGATTCCTCACGTATTCATTATTGCTACCTGAAGGAAATTTGAATCCAACCAAGTACCTATAGCGAAGTCCATTTTAGACTAAAAATTCCTGACAGAAATTTCCTGACTGCGTTGAAAGTGTTGGAAGTTCAATAATTAGTGATTTAAATGTTTTTCATCTGTGTTTAACTTTTGTTTATGTACCAGACTGAAGTAGCAAACGAGCATGAGCATATAGAACAGTTGTTCTACAATCTGAAGTCGATCACAGATGCATTGCTACTCCCGAGGACTAAGATTACCAGGTTACCAGGGGCGTAGCTACCGCCGTATCTACCGTATCAATTATACGGGATCCCCGGGCCACGAGGGCCCCCAACGTGCGTAAGCGAAAATTAGTAAAAATTTCCCATTTTTTTTTTATTTCTGAAATGACAAAAGTCAAAAAAAGCAATTTATTTTTTTCTCACATACAGCGTGTGTTCGAAAGCTGGCAACATCGGTTATCGCGGGCTGCGGGATTAAAAATTAAAACTGATAAAATATTAGCAAAATAATTCGATGGGACATGAACGCCTGTCAAACCGTTCACTATTGTACATAGAGGCAGAAACTATGGAAAACTAAAATCATCATCTTATTATAATTCTTTTAATTTCATGCAAACAGTTTTTTTCTTTTGTGAGTAATCTTTACCCCTCCTAAGGGTCCCTTCCAAACATTTTTTTTTATAAGGGGCTCCGACAAGGCTTGCTACGCCACTGATGGTCACCTCATATTGTATAAGTGAACCGACAACCACACCCTTCCACCTCACGCAAGAACTGCTTCACGCTAAAAATAGCAGCGGTGGTAACTCCCCGGTCGAACTACACTGGTTCTAGCAAAACTTCAGACCAGAACAGAGCAGCGCTTAACTCTCCTGTTATAAGACAGACATAAGTTTGGCAGTGGTCCCATCGAGATGAACTAGACATTGCTTCTACCATCTTTAAAAAGGTTTCCACCTATAAATACATGTTTAAATTAAATAACCCAGGTACAATTATTTATTTATTACATCATTTATAAACTTATCACCCAATCGTATGTTGGGTGATAAAATATTACAAAATTTGAGACTTTACACAGACTATATTTATACTTCTACCTTATCATATTAATATTTCAGCACATTGAGATTCATTGTTATCTTGCGGCGGCGATGGGCGAAAAAACAATATTATCTTCAAATTTTTGTCACACTGCTAGAAGGGGGCTAAGTAATAGTCTTTAAAATTGGTGAAGAAGTATATAAATATATATATTCTGTTTAATTTTTTTTTTCTCCCAAACCCCGTCTTAGTTTTTTTGCTACCTACATGGAGACACAATTTCACATAACAATGCCTTTTCCACACATGCACTCCAACCCATTCTATGTAACAACACTAGTTCACACAGCACAGTGGTTTATTTAAATCATAATCAGCATTTAATCTTTGACCAATGTTCTCCATTATGTCTCCGATCATCATTAATCCACCGTCACTGCACTGTCACACCTGCACACTGAGCATTACATTTTATCTCTGGCCAATGTCTATCTCTATTATGCCCCTAATCAAAACTATGCACTTTCATCACACAACACGTCCTGGGTACCTATTAGGCATAGTAAGTCACAGATGATGAGCGGATTATCTCACTACACAGTCTCATCCGACCTCACAGCACAGTGTCACAGGTGAGTGGCCTCTCCATCATGTAATTCTTCATCACTATTCATTGTCATCACATAACACGTCCCGAGCAATTCACAGCTCAACACTACAGTCTCGTCTTGTCACAGAACAGTAAGTCGCAAGCAGTGTGGCTAATATCTATCTCCATTATGTCTCTGATCACCAAAACTCACTATCATCTTGAACCTGTCCGCATGTCTCAGTCCCATACAGTGTCACCTCGACCTCACAACACAGTAAGTGACAAGCAGTACGGTGAATCTTTATCTTTGTCAACGTCTCTGATCACTATCATCACACTGTAGGACTATTCCTACCACACAGTAACTCGCAGGCAGTGCAGCAAATCATCATACTACACAGTCTTGTCCCGACCACCTCACAGACATACTAACGACGACCCACGAGGCGGAGCGGTCACCATTCCGGTCTGACACGCAGTGGGTCCCGGGTTCGATCCCCGGCCAGACAAATCTGAATGATGAGTTTAGATATCTGTTCTGGGTCTGGATGTTTGTGTATTCGTCTTTGTGTGTCCATGGCACCCACGACTCAGGAGAATATCCTAGTGTGGGGCTATGCGTGTACAAAGCGTTTATGTTATGTTTTTAAATACTAATTACTGAGCTTTAGTTATATTTAATTATGTCTGGCCAATGTTTGTCTCCAACGTGTGACTGATCATCACTATTCCACTATACAGTCTCGTCTTGACTTCACAGCACAGTAACTGACGAGCGGTACGGCCTATCTCCATTATGTCTTTGATCACTATCATGTCACTATACAGTTTTGTCCCACCCTCACAGCACAGTAACTCGCAGACGGTGTGGCGGCCAGACGAGTGCCCGCGGTGCTGAGACGGGCTCCTCCTCAGAGGACTCGGAGTCCGGGGCCGCGAGTGAACTCAGCGGACCCACCGCCGCCGACATCTCGCGGGCCAGCTCCATCGGGATCACGATCTGGTGGATGATACACCTTGCTTACAATTAGCTTCAATAAAAAATATTGATTTTGAAATTGGAAATTTGAAATTGACTTGACGAAAAAAATGCTTTAATTCATCTATGTTCAATTCAACAACAATTCAATGTGTTTTATTATTGAAGATATGTGATCGCATTTCTAAGTATAATGTAGGTAACCAGAAATTATGCCAGAATTTTAAGTACAAGAGAGTGAAAGTGAATGAAAAAACAAAGAATATAATTTTTTGCACGAATAGCTACAATAAATTTTAGACGAATAGACGCACAACACGCATGGTAGAGTGTCCAAATATATGTCGGAGACGGACTTTAGTTTGGACGGTAAAAGACAGGCAAAACGGCAGTTCGGTAGCCGTAGCCTAGGAATTCGAATACAGCCCATTTGCAGTGACAGCTGCTTACTTTTCGGGGTACATGAGGAGTGGAGACTGCCGAATTGAATGCGTTCAGTGACCGACCTAATATATATATATGACGGATCGTCATTATTATTAGGCCCTTCTTTGGATATTACTCGATTACCCACGAGCAAAGATATACAGAAGATACTCTATAACCACTTTCATTACGTTAACAATTTAGCACCATATAAACCACAACGAGCGAACGAAACGAATAACAGTTCCTACAGTGGAGGTATCGCTCTCCACGACCGCACAATGGAAACTGAGCTTTGTTCACGCGTACCGCCCCACTTAGACTATGTTGTAGCACAAAGTTATCTGAGTGTCGATCGACGTCATCGCGACGGTGCTGCCATCTATCAGAACTCGTGCTGCGCCTCGTTTACCGTTCAAACTAATGTCCGTCTCCGACACATATATATATATATATATATTACGTATTATTTTTGTTTCTTTCCACCTACCGTAAATTTTCCAGCCACCCAGTGTCGACTGGTAGAGAATGCCATCGGGCGTTAAGTTGGCCCTATTGTATCTCTTTATGTATTTATTTATTTGCTAGATTAGAACGGTATACACCAATTACACTAACCAGAATCAATAATTATCACAATATAACATTAAAAAATTAATAATAAAAATCAAAAATAAACTTTACAATAATAATAATCGATATGAATTACAAAAAAAAAAATCTTTTATTTTTAGAGGTGCAATAAATAAATATAATAATGGCACGACGGCGTCGGGGCGTCACCTGCAGCCAGCCGGCGCGGTGCGCGTAGGGCCGCGCGGCGCTGGCGAAGGCGCCGGCCACGCTGGGCGCCAGCAGCGTCACGGCGCGCCCCGCCGCGCGCCACGTGAAGTGCCGCCCGTGGAGCACCCGCCCGCTGTAACACGTCATACCGCCATCCAAATCATACCGAAGCCAAACTTTAACGTTACAGATATTTCCAAATAAATCTGTGAAAACAATAGACTGGTGACGCTTTCTACACTCATAGCCCCACACTAGGATTTTTACTATGACGTAGGTGCCATGATCGCACAAAGACAGACGAAACACCCAGAACGAAAATATAAATTCATCATTCGGATATCTGTCCGGCCGGGAGTCAAACCCGAAACTCACTGCGCGTTGAATAGGCATGGTGACCGCTTCGTCCCACGGCTCGTTAAGCGTTACAAAGTTCTTTCTATACAAGAATACATTTCATCGAGATATTTTCTTCTCTTGGCGCGCCGACGAAATACAACTTAAATCGGAAAGTCGAGGAAAAAATGTTAATGTGAAATAAAAATTAGTTTGCCCAAGAAGTTTCGCTTCTGACATGTGTACTTTGTACGCACACACTTTTTTATTACAATGAAATTGCAAACGAACATGCAGTTTACCTAATCATAAGTGACCACTGGACGTAGTGACACACAGGTCAGGACCTGTCGAGAATTGACAGACAGAGGAGGCAAGAAGAAGCGCTCTTCTAACGCTTTCCGATTGGTAGAAATGCTCCAGTGCTACCTAGACCAGTCGCTAGTTGTG
>MOOZ01003382.1:164916-177789 GCA_002930495.1 Cecropterus lyciades
CTGACATCGCAGACCGTAAACTCCTAAAGCTAGAACATTAAGTTTTTTTTTTTATATTGTAGAAATCCAGCGTTCAGTATTGATTTTTTGATATGTCATCCCTAATACGCACCGCTTACGAAGGCGCAGGCTAAAGCTAGTTTACATAATATAATTGTAATTATTAATATCAAAATTTTATGCACATAGCTTCACTAGTTTTAACTTTTTTCAATTTATTCAATAGCAAAAATTCTTGATTTTTTTCATTTAATAACCACACAGGCGAAAAATTCTTAGTGTCCGACCGAAGCTTCGGCTTCAACTTCGACTTCGAGCGCCTAAATTGGACGAACTATAATGAATAGGTACACGATACCGCGATGAAGATGGTGTGCTTGCCTCGCCAGTTGTGTATAAAATGTACATTATTCGAAATGTTTTGCCTCCTCTACATTGCTCGCGAAGTTCCTCAGCGAAGTACTCTAGACACTTTGGCTAAAGTCCGAAGTGCAACACTACACACTCGTGCACAATTTTACAGACTTTTTTATTCGGCAAATAAACATCGTTTATTCATAAATAATTGATTAATTTCCTCAGGGCAGCCCCCTCCGCCAGGCATAGGAGAGGCCGCGTGTTGCGGCAGTTGCATGGCCTGCCTCACTTGCTTGCTGTGTTCGTGCTGCAACGCGTTGATGGGCAGCGGACTCCAGGATGAAGGGGAAGTCTTCCAGCCCGAAAGTTCCGCTCAAGTGTCCCCACCAGCCGTCGGTCAGAGTGAAGAAGACGATTAAGTTTTACGCTACTCGATAATTGACGAAGTTGCATCCGTGTGATAAGAGATGGCGCCACACGTATCACGCTTCATAAATTTCTAGTCTAATGTAATATTATAGAATTGTATGTTGGTGAATATATTTGCCGCAAATTTATAAACTCCGGTTAAGTTTTAACGATCATCATTAAATCTGGCACAAATTATGAATAATTTCCTATATGTATATTTTTATGAAGTATTTTATATTATTTTGTTTATAGTTTGTTGTAACGTGCCCCTAGATGGCGCTGTATACAAACTTCCAAGTGTGAATAATACATACAGCCAAGGGCGTAGCCAGGATTCTCTATAGGGAGGGGCAGATCAAATATGTTTTGGGATCGCAATAGTAGTAGAAGTAAAAATTTAAATAAAAGTCAAAAGAAGTTATAAATTGAGGAGGTTTCTGTGCGGTTCTTAACAAAATCTTTAAAATACAACGTAACTTTTGAAAAGAATGAGATTTTTTTTTCTATGACCAACCGCTCTTTTAGCTATAGAAAGAGCGATAGAAGAGCGGTGAATATAAACAGCCAAAATTTTGAAGAATTTTAATACTAATAATGTCTTGTCTGGAATAAAATGGCCAATGACTTTACCGTGATCAAAAATTTTCCTTTTCTGAAACATTTTACTATGCATAGTCACAAAATAAATAATATTAATTTTAATTCGCTACAGCACTGTGCAATAAACGTTAGGTGTCAAAGGGTGATTTAAACAATGATGGCGGTAATAATGCTAAACAGCTGTTGAACAGACAGACATGACGAAATTGAAGGGATTCCGTTTTTTGAAACTGAAAATCTGTGATACGGCGGGTTAAAAAAGCTGAAAATGTATCAAGCAACCTGCTTAAAACCTATATGATTTTATCTTTATATATTATTCTATATTTGCCGCTTCTTTAAATAAAAGACAAATATTCTGTATTTCTCTTGTGTTTAATATTTTTTATTAATAGATTCGTGTTTAAAAGATTAGTAAAAATATTACGAATATCAGAGATAACAACCTAAATCAAATCATATTTTTTTACTCCTTTTTTAATAAGTTAAATCTAAATGAATATTATTCATTCGGATTTAACTATTTACAAAAGAACTTTTACGTTAGATCTTTATACAGGTAATGTATGTGCATCATATAAAATATGAAATACAATTTTGTAAATATATTTAAACAGAATTAATGCCGTTTTATTTTATTATAAGTACAGCTGCTCGGTTAATTATATGGACGTCGTCGATGAAAGATTCCATTATTGATTGTACTGTGGCGACCTCTCGCAACTCATCAAGAGATATGGTATGTATAAATAAATAAATAAATAAAAAAGAGATGGCGCCACTGATTCTGAATCACGCTATCGGATTTTTTTAATGAATCTTGCATATATACAAATTTCGAACAGAGACTAACGGAGCACGACCGCTCTCCGGGCATGATCATCTCACCTGGCAGGATATCTCGTGTTGCTAAAGTACTTTCTCCTCATGTCGGTAAATGAGTCGAGATTAATACTTCACACTTCTTTATCTTAATTGATTAATTATTAAATGATGTGAGTTGGTCGCTCAAATTTACCAGACACAAATGCCCACTATAATGGCATAATGATTATAAATATCAAATTCAAATTCAAAAAAGTTTAGGTCGAGCGGACTATCTACTACTTACTACTTTTTTTAATTATATAGAGCGGTTTTATTTATTTATTTGTTTTATTTTATAAAACCTAACAATCAGTCAAATCAAGTCTTTAGTGTACTAGAGCTGGCATTATGCCTAAGTATCTACTACTTAAGAAAAAATAATTAATAAGATTTTATATTTAGTACAAATATACTTAATTAATAAAAGTAATGTGAAATCAATATTTTAAACCTATTTATATATTTTAATAAAGACAAAATTGCATATTTACCTGCACAAAAAAAAAAATATATATGTCAACATACATTTTAAAAGCCATAAAAGAACACAGAAAAGAAGAAACCAAAATTTGAATTTAGATAATCTTCTCCAGCTTTTGTTCTGACAAGACATATTCATCTGCCATGGCCCAAAATTTCAAGTAACTGGAAAAATAATTACACATTCTAAATTTTTTAAGTGTTTTATCAGGAAAAATAAGGGAATTAACGAATCCGTTGTAAAATATGGCTCTAGTCCTGAGGAAAGCGGTATTGCCGAAAAACGCTTCATTCCTAAAATGTCTGAAGGGTCGTCCATTAGTCACTGCTACGAATAAGAAGAATGCGGCTCCGATATGTAAGTAACTTACGAACAATGTTTGCTTGTATTGGTGTAATTTGAATTTTGTGTAATTTAAATTTCATAGTATTTAGCGTTAAGTATATTGGCAGAAAAGGTATACTTCCTTTGCTTTGACAGTGATTTGAGTAACTATCGGTTATGTTTATTTACGGTTTTTTGCATATGGAATAGTTAATTACGTAGGTCTAATGAGAAATTAGTAGGATCGTACTTAAGGTTGCAGAATAGTGTTGTAAGTTTTTTTATTACACGGTAGATTAACCAAAATGTAATGCATCACATAATTTAATTCGTAACTCTAATTTTTAAGCGTAGCGTGCGTTTGTCATTTTTTTAAAGGACATGTCAATTCATTATATGTTTTATATATCACTAGATTTTAAATATTTCTTTTTAAAATTGGCAAATCTTACGGCCGTCTTCATTCATTTCACGAACCGTGTAGTAAATTCGCTGCCACTGGTAATTTTGTGTTATTTCGGAGAACGGCGGCCACTGCTAGAGGATGTCCCCGTTATAATACTCGACTGAGCCGTTCGTTCCCCTGAATAGCACCAGCTACCAGCCGGCGGCCTTATAGCTGAGTATTATAAACGAGGATGTCCTTTGTTCGCAGTGGGTGTCCGTGACGCGTGCGCCTTCCGGCATTGGTTTGACGTGCGCTATATGCCAATGTGTTGCGGTGATCAGTTCTACTCCTGGCGTCATTTCGCCGATAAGAAAGATGAAGCTAAGGTAGAAAGTTGTCCAACCTGCACTTGTGCAGCAACATGCGGCTGCCCGTGTGGACCTTGTGGACCGTGTGGACCTTGTGGTCCGTGCGGGCCCTGTGGCCCATGCGGACCTTGTGGTCCGTGTCCCTGTGGTCCTTGTGGTCCGTGTGGGCCTTGCGGTCCTTGTGGTCCTTGTGGTCCTTGTGGGCCCTGTGGTCCTTGTAGATGCCCTGGGCCATGTGGACCTTGCGGACCTTGCGGCCCTTGTGGGCCGTGTGGACCTTGTGGACCGTGTGGCCCTTGTGGACCGTGCGGCCCTTGCGGACCATGTGGACCTTGTGGACCCTGTAGATGTCCTGGTCCTTGTGGCCCCTGCGGACCTTGTTGCCCATGCCCTTGCCCTTGTCCTTGCCCAACGAAAGCGCCACCAAAGAAATGTGTATGCGGCACGTGCCCGGGTTGCGAGGCACCCGCCGTAGGAGCAGCAGAAGCGGCGACTGCAGCGGCGGCAGCGGCAGGGGCTGTGGGAACTCAGCCTATCTCACAGCCAGGAGTTCCAATGCCACCCGGAATACCTCATCCGCCTATGAAGCATGAAGACAGTAAAGACAGAAAAATGTCATCCCTTACCTCTGGTGCTGTGAAAATGAACCCATGAGTGAAATATCATAAACAATCATTAGCCAATAAAATTTAATATGAAATAATTTTATAATCACTTTATTATACTTTGTTTTTGATGTTGATATTTGTTCAATAAACCTCGTACACAAACGTTTATTTTATTTTCTCGTTTCGTTATCTTATAAGTAATGATAGAAAGCTAGGATATGTGATTGACGTTTAGGATAGAAATACAAACGATACACTTTACAGCTTCAGCCGTGGCAAGCCGCAGTTTGAAGACCAGACCTCTGCATCTGACTCAATTGAACATCGTGAAGGCGAAGCAACTGTACTTCGGAAAGAGGAGGGCCACCAGCAAGACCATTCCTGTCCGATTCTGCATGTCATGTCCAAACCTAATTCCAGAGTCGAGGGCCCGCCTGCCAATAAGACCTAGACACTTCAGCCCGCCTAGAACTAGACCAATTTACAATGATTTCGTCCATCAACAAGCAAGATACGTTGCTACACACAATGTAATCTCACGTTGCCCAGAACCGTTACAACCCAAAAGTAGTCAGGCCATTTCTAAGCGAGCATTTTCCAAACCCTGTGCCTGTGGCTGCCCATGTCCAGCCCCTTGTGGCCCTTACGGATGTCCGGGTGGTTGTGGCTGCCTTCCGCCTCCTTGCAATCAACCTCCTCGTTGCATTCAATATATCACCGGCTACTACTATTATCCGTATGGAACATGGTTTTGCGGGCCGTATCACGTTACAGGAACCTGTTATCCAGTCGGTGCATCGGGACCTTGCCCTTGTGGTCCTTGTGCACCGTGTGCTCCATGCGGACCGTGTGGACCTTGCGGTCCTTGTGCGAAATGTTGTCTAGCACCTGCATGCGTCTGTCCTGCACCATCTGTGCTATCTTCACCTGCGGCCCACCCGCCTGGGATGAATCAAAAGCCTGGTCCAATTATGCCAAATCCCATGGCAAACCAACATAATTCTCCTACCAATAGTACTTTTAATACTCCCAAAGACCCAAAATCTAGGGTTGGTATTTCTAAATTTTTCCCCTTTAACTCCACCACTTCCTCTGTACACACATGTGACCCCAAACCAACACCAGAACCATTCAGAACGATGTCATTTTGGCCATACAGTAATCAGGCTACTAATACGCCGAGAAATTCTAAGAAATGTAGTAGTACTCAATCGCGACCTTACTCAAAATTGTCTCACCGCCCAAAATTTGACAACGATAAATGCTCTATGTCTGATACATGTGCAAAAACCGAATGCGACATAAAGCAAAAAAGCAACAGGAGTCCAATTCGTCACAAAAGACATCGCTATTTTTGTCAAATGTGCTCGCAATCTGACAAGCCCCAGTCTCTACTAGCTTCAGATTTATGGACTGGACCTTCAAGAGCTAACGCGGAATTCTCAACTCCCAGCACAAAAAATTCAAGGCCCCGACCATATGTAGACATAGGATTTAAAGCATACGATTTATAAATATATAGCAAAATCCCTTCTTTTAGTACTTAGACTAATTTATAATTTAGTATACCCAAGAGATCTAACTTGTCGTTGAAAATAGATTAAAAAGTGTAACATACTCAAATCACGAAAACACTGCTCAAGACTTAATAAACCTTATTTAATTAATGCCTTGTGTTATTTCTTTACTCCACTAGAATAATTCCCTAGAAATAGTTCATTACAAAAAGTCATCTACACACCTGTACACAAATAATTATTTCTAATATTACAGTAAAAATAATATTTCAGCAAAGGCTGCTACGTTGAGGCCCATGAAAGATGAACCACAGAAAGTGGCTCCAAATGTCCAGCTTGTCTGCTTGAAGACGATGACCCAGCATGTAGAAGGTCTACGGAAGAAACGAAATTTGGTACGCAAGAGCATTTCCTGTCCATGCTTTTCACAAAGGAAGGATTCCGATATATGTCTTTTATCAAAAACGCGATCGTCGACTTGGATCAATGAGAGATTCGTCACGAAATATAAATTTCAAATTCTTCGCCAGCTGCTTTGTTCTCAAAGAGCATTGAGCACTGTGGCTAGCCGTCCACCTCTTTCAAGTCTAAATATATCAAATGAACTAAAAGAAGCATGTGCTGCGTGTGCCTGTCCTCCATGCGGTGGCTGCTGCCTTCCTCCACCTTGCAACAACCCTGCCAAATGCCTCCAACATATTACAGGCTATTACTACTATCCCTACGGAACGTGGTTTTGTGGACCATACCACATACGAACCAGCCCTTGTGGTCCCTGTGCTGGACCTGTCCAGCCTGGAGGGCCCTGTGGCCCTGCACCACCCAACCCTGGAGGCCCATGTGGACCTGCAGGTGTTGTGTTATGTGGACCTGGAGCAAATTGCGCTCAATGTAGTTATTGCCCATGTGGACCTTGCGGATCGTGTGGTCCAGGTTGCTGTGGATTCTGTGGCCCATGCAGTTGTGGTCCATGTACGCCGTGCTGTGGACCTTGTTACGACCCATACTCCCCCTGTGGCCTTCCAGGAGCATGTGCGCCTTGCGGTACATGCGGCTCTTACAGCATCTGTAATGGGCCATGCGGTCCCTGCTTTAACGTTCCCTGCGTACCTATTCAAGTATCTGGTCCCGTCAGACCTGGTGGTCCCTGTGGTCCAACATTATCTAGTCCTTTTGATATCTGCGCTAGATTGTGTTTATTTTCAACTGAAGTAGAAACTGATACTTGTCCACTTAAATCTTTTAAATCTATAACTTCCCACGAGTTGCCCCGTAATGTTTTCTCAACTGTGGAAGAAAATCTCTCGCCAAGCTCGGAAACTGTTGGTGTGATAGTACCATCCCGTATGAATATATTTCCCAGCTTGAATCTTAACGTGAAAGAATCAATATCTAAGGTTCAGGTGCGTTATTTTAGTACAATTGGACTGAGGAACGTGAGTAACGATCTTCTAATGCCGAAGTGTAAGCAGATGGGCATTGTGAAAGCGAAAATGAGCACTTACAGTAAGTCCTGTCATGGATTATGTTGCAACTGTCAATTACTTTGTAACAGGAAAATGCCTGGATGTCTGTGCCCTCCGTTATGCAAGCCGAGATATATACCATCTAAAGAAGAAAGAGATCAGCCATATATTCCACCGAACTGCTTTAGCTATTCAAACACGCCGAATTATAGAAACCCCTCACCCTATCCGAACCCAGGCACAGGAATACATGAAGGATATTATTATAAGCGACCATGGCACCCGTGGTAAAAAAAAAGAAAAATGTATAAAATTATATGATGGTATGACTACTGTTCATACCTAAAAAGAAAGATTGGAGAAGAAAATTAAAAGTATTATGTTATTATTATGGTTATAAATTTAATTGCTTACACACTTATACATGCAACATATATAATAAATATAATTGTATTCCGATGGTATTGAACCAAAATTTGCCAAAATTTTCTGCCAAAATTTATATTCAAATTTTGCCTTTTTAATATATAGTATAAAGGAATATTACAGTTAACTGAATTAATCAATTCAGTTAATTCAATTATCAACGGAGTACAATAGAAAATATGAAATCTGTATAACGACGTGAAGGACATGCGATAAATAAAATACAATTTTTAGGAATATTTTGACTATTAAATTATATTGTTCTCATTAAATATAATGATAGCTCTGCCAAACGTCAACCACCACACCTCTCCTTTTCACACCCCCTCGCCTCACCTCACCACATAAGAACATCTCACCACCGCTATGTTACATCTGTATTTAGTAAGATTCATTTCTGCTGATACAATGCCTTGCGCGTGCTGTATAACAATGGCTTGCAGAATGCTCTTGGGGTTGCCTAGGCACTGCAGCGCGTCAGGCATGTTTGTGGAGACACACACGGATCGTTTCCACGCTATAATGCGGAAAAAAGCGGCCTCTATGTTACGACGGCTCAGAGATAGTACCAATAGCATTCTGAAGACCATTGCTAATAAATTCGACTGCCACATTTAAAGACACTGGATAGGGTTAGTAATAAATAAATAAATACATATATGTATCTTGTCCTACTAACACTACTAACATAATATATAAGAACCTTTGTAACTAACCAATGTATATGTATGTATATGGACAATATATCTGAAATAAAGATTTCTATTATTATATTATATCACTGTCAAAAGTATTATTCTAGTGTCTTATTCTAAAGCATTATACGTTACAACGGTTACGATATCAGATCATCCTAAAGTGCCATTGAAATACATATGCCAATATGTGAATGCATATTGGCATACATACTATATCATCCTAGTAAAACTGTCGGGCCGGCCTAATGTGAACGGACCTTTAACATAAAACAGACTGAAATAAAATTGTTGTGACAAAAAGTTATTAAAAGTAGTATTGCATACATATACATTTAATTACAATTTTAATTAATTTAAATGCATTTTAGGTGATTATAAACTACTCGCCATTTTCAGGTTTATAATCATTACGCGATTTTTTAAGATCGGTATTTGTCAAATGATTACCGGTTATGAAATTTTCAGCCCTATTGCAAGCCATTATCGGCGGCCATTTTGGGCTGATCAATGTTGTTCCGCCATTGTGCTAAGGGTGTCGGTTTGTGATATAAATATTCAGGCATGAGGACATAGAGTGGTTAACAAGTGACTAATAACGACATGGAAGAAGAATTTATGGACACACAAGACGTTGGTTTGAGTGACGCGAATCGTACAGATAGTACAGAAAATGATATCGCAAAAGATTTGGGTGAGCCTGTGAATCTCGAAGATAATCAGGAAGACGAAGAGAACGCGGGCAGTTTTCGGGGCAGAGGCCGAGGAGGCAACTTTAGGTAAAATTCTGATATTTTCCGCAAAGTTTCTTGTTTTACTTACTTTTTGTGTTCTACCTTAGCGCTTTGCATGCACCGAACGATTCACGATTTTTTTGTGTTATTTTACTTATTAACTACGCAGTTTCATTTAATTTGACCATAAAATTTAAATGCAAGACCTCAAGGCGTGATTCGTAGTAAATAAACTTTAGTTTATTAAAAATGTTGTTTAAATGTTGAATGTTATATATATATAGTGTGCATGGTGTAATTTACATAGTATATATATATTGATATAGTGCCGCATACATTGACCTAACAAATTTTGCAATATATAAGGTTTTTAAGCCCAATAGCTTGCTAGAGGAAGGAAACTTTGTTACTGAAAAGATATAAATAGGCATATATATGTATATTTTTTATTTTTATTTATCTTATTGAAATAGCAAACGAGCAAGCAGTCCATCTGATGGGTAAGCGGTTACTGCCGCCTATGGACATGTGATCAATTTCATATAAGACAGATTCTATCTGAAGTCGATCACAGAAGCTTTGCTACACCCGAGGTGTAAGATGGTCGCCTCATATATAAGTGTAATATTCCACCTTGCACAAGAACTGCTTCACGCTAGAAATACGTATAGCAGTGGTACCTCCCGAGTCGAACTGCACTGGTTCTACCACCTACCACCTAATTAACAAAGTTAAAAAAAGCAGTAGTCCACCTGATGGTAAGTGGTCACTGCCACTTAAGGGCAGAAGAAATCAACCCTTTAATAAGTTCAGATTACTTGCGAGTGATGATACGTCTGTTGCAATGCTTGTGGACTAAGTTAGAACACCTCATATAAATAAGTCACTCTTTCTAAATAGTACCCGGCTCAATATGGTTGTTATAAGGCAGAAATAGGTGTGGTTTTGATGTCACTGTGGCAAACGACAGGTTGTGTCAACTTTTACTTGTTTTAACCAATAGCTTCATTATAGAAGACACAATTTTTTTTTGTCGCACTGAAGTAGTGGTGTTTGCTACTTCAGTGCGACAAAACTACTGCTACTGCAGTCCACCTGATCGTAAATGGTCCCTGTCGCCCATGGACGTCTGTAAGCAACTTCATATAAAACAGAGGTTCCATCTGAAGTAGATCATAGATGCGTTGCTGCGCTCGATGTCTGATTTGGTTGTCTCATATTTTATAAACGCAAGTACGATAAAAACAGGTGGCGCTGGTACATCACTGGTCCATACTACATCAGTTTATGAACTGGAAAATATCTTAATAAATTTATAATAAGCCCTGTAGCACTATATTAAGACCTGTGTAGCGAAGATGTTGCCTTACTGGTCCGACACGCAGTGTGTTCCGGGTTCTATCTCCAGCCAGACATATATTTTAATGATGAATTTGGATTTCTGTTTTGGGTCTGAGTGTTTGTGTTCATATTAGTGTGTGTCCATGGCAACCACAACAGGTAAGAATTCTCTAAGATCTCTCAGGCATGCTGGTTTCCTCAGGGTGTTAATTCTTCTCTGATAGCAGTGATAATTAATTTCTAATATGTACATGATTTTAGAAATTTAGTGGTGCATGCCTGGGGTTCATACGTCAGACCCTTGATAGAGACTGTTCTATACTGTTACTATTGTTATATAACGACCGTCAAGAGCCCATTATTGTCCCACTGCTGGGCACAAACTTCTCATTATAAGAAGTATTTAGGCTGTAGTTTGCCACACTACTCAAATGTGGATAAGTAGACTACATACTTATGAAAAATGAGTTTTTTACCTTGGCTTTGTTCGTTTGGGTCATGTACCATGGTAAAAAGTTTCCCATGTGTTAATCCAGGTCATAAACTATCTGTATGCCAAACTTCAGAGAAATCCGACCATTAGTTTTCGCGACACAGTAAAAAATACATGTATCCTCACAAACATTTTTATTTATAATATTAGTGGGACAGATTTAGAAAACTCAGTCAATATGCTTCCTTGCAATATTTCTTTTTTTACTATGAAATCTGTGATAATTGATTTTTACTCTTATATGTGAATAATAGTATAAATAATTGATTATGTTATATAAAATGCTTTAGTGCTGTGCTGCTGTGTTTTGAAGAGTGCTGTAAGGCAGATATGCTTACACCTCATTTTGTATTTTTTACTTTGGTTGTATTTCAGTTATTTTCTTTTTTTATTGACAGTCATAGAATGTCCAAAATGCATGTACTGGTTAAAAATAATTTTCTTATACAGTTTGTATTGATGTATTTATATCTATTGTGACATGGCCCTGCGCTAACCATGGTAAATGGCTGTCTGTAGATGTTAACTGAAATTTTGTATATGTGCTGCACAATGTTTAGATAAGATTAAATAGTGCCTTAAATAGTGTCAATTTTACTCCAATATTATAAGCATGGTTAATAATAGTTCACTTTTATCTTATTTTTGTTAATTTGTTATTGTTCATAATAATTTTTGTTTGTTATTGTGTATAGATTGTAATTACAGAAATTGTTATATAAATACATTCCTAAATCAAAGCCAAAATGATGGGTCAAGAATTTGAGCGAATGAGATAGCATGGAAAGACATTCTTAATTGGTTGAAACACTAATTTTCTATTTGTACACCTCTCTAGTTGTGAGCCCTGATTTAGGAATATAAAAAGGTCAATTTTAAGATTTTCTTCATTAAGTTCAGAGCCCTCAAATTAGAAGCAATGAACCAGCAATAGGAAAGGTGTTTTTCTTGCAACCAAGTGATCCAAGTGTGCATCCTGCACGTTTATTGTCCATTTCTGTCCATCATATATGCATTGCTACTCCCGAGAACTAAGATAAGGCAACCACACCCTACCACCAAAACGCAAAAATTGCTTCACGCTAGAAATAGGTGATAGCAGTACCTCCCCAGTCAAACTACACTGTTTCCAAAATAAAAAAATAAAATTAACAAAGAATAGAAACCGTCTTCTATGCCACAAAAAAATAGAAAATAATTTAAGTATATGTTGGGTTAGAACATACACAGTACATAGTACAAAGTCCCGAAGTCAGCGCTCAACAAATTTTGCTGGATCAGAACGATAAATGTTATGTCCCACAACAGTACATACATACATAACAGTGTAACATACATTACATACAGTAAAACATGATATTTAGATTAATTTTCCACCTTTTAGTTCTTTATAAAATGAGATATTTGAAAAAAAAAGAACTTTTTTAATGAATATTGAGTACTCTAAAGAAAGAGAACCAGTCAGCATGGTAATTACGTGAACTTTAATATGTTTTGGTGGAAGGATGAGGATGCCGTTTGAATCTCGTATGTATGAAATGATCAGACGCTGATGATAATCTCAGTTTGTGATGGTGATCTGCGATTTTTTTTTATAGTATGGAAGTAGCAAATGAGCATGCAACCCACCTGATGGTAAGTGGCTACCGCCGCCCATGGATATTTGTTAGCCACAGATGCATTGCAGCCCCTGAGGACTAAGATGGAATGACTTGAAAAAGAATATCTCCCTTACCACACCCTTCAGACCAGAATACTGCAGCGCATAACACTGCTGTTATTAGGCAGAAATAGGTG
>MOOZ01003386.1:10086-22560 GCA_002930495.1 Cecropterus lyciades
ATATTAAAGACCACGTCTTCCGCCATAATGGCGCTGCGTTGTCAATTGACACCGTTTTGAAAATGTTTAAAAAAAAGCTGTGCTATCTGATGCGATCATGTCTGCCTCTGGGGCTGATGATCACAGTCATCCTGTAAAGATAAAAAAATCGGAGAAGCAGACATCCAGGGTTGTAACTTTTGTAGTAATATTTTTTTTATTTTTATGATTTAAAAAAACTATATATAAAGTGCACACTTGGCAGACTTGAATTGTTCGATGAAAAACAATGAGAAGGACGGAAAAATAGTCTGACATCATGTTGCCTCTGCGTTTTCTATTGACAGCGCTTTGAGAATGTAAAAAAAATGGTGTGCTATATTATGTGCACATGTCTGCCTCTTCGACTGATTTTTGAATAACTCATGAAAACCAAGGAAATATGTAAGGCAGACGTTCAGGCCTCTGATATTCCAGAAGCAGACCATTTGATTTTTTTTTCAACCGGACGCTCGCGCCAAGCTTCAAATCAAAAAATCTAGGTGGGCTGAATATTATTGAAGATAATTAATTCAATCTATAGCAACGATACCTATATGATAAGATAATCCCATGCAATACCCGCTTTCCTTTGAATCTCAAACAGTTGTACAGCTAAAAATCAGTGAGCAAAGTGTCTGCCAAATGTTTTTTCGTATCCTGGAATATTGGTCATAATTAATTGAATGGGCTCAATGAGAACGGTGTGCAAATGACTTAGTAAAGCTTTTTTTTTGACATTTTTACAACTTCGTCCCATGATAATGTAGAGGCCTGAATGTCTGCCTCCTCTATTTACCTGGTTTCCAAGATGATTGTGACTATGAAGGCATACATGTGCAAATGATTTAATACATAGGACCTCAAATAACTGGACCAAATCAATTTGTACTGATCTAAACTGCAATCTTCCTGGCTGTGAAACTTGTGCAAATCATATACCGAAATGATCGCTAGCTCTCTATCCACTAGGAGCTAGTACAGCAACGGAAAAATTGGACATACAGTATAATCATTAAGTATGACAGAGAATATATTAGGTCTCATTAAAAATGAATCATGTAATTTATAGTGGCCGTATGTGTTACGGCCACTATAAATTACATGATTACTTTTTCCTACCATCCTACGAGCCGTGTTATCAACTGAAACGAATTTCCCTTTTTTATGATTAATTGTAATTTATTTTATTTTTTTATACTAAGTAATAGGAAATTAACTTTCTATTGTTCATAATAAACTAGCTGCTGGTCCCGGCGTTGCGTACCTGACGGAGGTTTTACATTATTATTGTGACGTTTAATTCGTATGAGTTTATTTCCATCTTTCTTATGTCGCCTTCTCAATAATGAATATTCCTTTACCTGATTATGTCTATATATGACAACAAACAAAGAAATACTTGTACTTTAGTACTTAGAGGGTTTAAACTTATAATTTCAACAGTATAGAAGGATACTAATTACTTAAAATGTGTTTGGAGTTATAACCAAAATACAGGTAAAATAATCGCTCGCCTTCATGTTTTATTGGAGTAATAGAGCCGGTTAGCAATCGATTTAACTTCAGTTCAAAGCTACAAGTAATTGTATAATCGCTTGTGTTTTAACAATTACCGCATGACCATCCTTGCCTACAGTATTTTAACGTTTGCGCTGTTATTTTTCCATCAGTGAACGAACGAAAATATCTTACTAGAGCGCTGTAACATATACTTACTAGCTTTTTTAAAACTTTCAGAAGGCATAACGAAGGAAATTTCGATAATAGGTCACTTAATGTTCCAAATTTATACACAAATTACAAGTTTCAGTAATATTTTAAGCGTTTATTGACCATAAACGCTTAAAACAATTATAAAAAAATTCTGCGCACAATATGTCTTTGGGTATTAGGTACCTCTTTTTGCGTATTCGTTAAATTTCACCACCAATTATGACTACCACGTATACGTAAATTCTATACAAACACAAACAAACCAACCATATATCTTCATACACAAATACACCTTCATAGTTTTTGTCGACAGTTCTTTATTTACGGCAGTTTTTATGACGATATTTACGGATGTTGACAGGTATCTCATATGAGCCAAATGCTTCTGTGTACAGACACTTATTAACCGCTTATAAACGCTTTTAAATTAACTTATCATCTTATTAAGTTACTGAGGACTAACTCGCTCGGTGACTTCGTTACTCGTTCTTTGTAAAAGGTGCGACAACCGTCCGCAGCTAAATCATCTATCGTAACCAAAAGATAACCTGTCCCTAATAATGACCAATTATAATTGTGTTTGACATTTCTGTATATTTCATATAGATCATATGATGATATGATGAATTTAAATCGTCGCAACACCATACATTCGGAATGACTAATGTATGGTTCTATGCCGATTTAAGATATATTTTTTTCTACAATCAGTAAATAATTCAAAAGTACAAAGTAACTTTTCCAAAAAAAAAATTAATGTCACATCGTTATCTCAATTACATTGTTATCTATCATTAATGCCCGCAAATTTAAACTAAGTCATATTAGTTCAGAGCTTGTAAAACACATGGAAGTATAAGCGCTACAATATTCTGGTTATAAGGGATACACATAAATATACAAAACAAGACAACATAGTCCTTAGGTAAGCTTAGGTAGAACTTTAATTATATTTGTGGTTAATTAGTAATACCCATACCCACGTACCATTTGGTGGTTTGCATACTCACCGGCTATGTCTCTATCATACAACAAATAAATATTTTTTGCACTATACGTCAGGTACACTACACGTATCCTTTATAAGTACATCCTTAAAATAGTAACGCTGTTTTTTGTTTGTAGTTTTGTGGAATATTTTTATGTGTTGTTTACAATGTGACAAATACATATAGTTTGTTGAAGGGTTCATTAACACTAAATAGTCGGTACTCAATATTTTAACGATTTAATTGTGATCAAATTTAGGGCGAGTAGATATAATCAGGTACAGGATCAGAATCAGAATGACATTTACACCTAAGAGAACCTCCCGAAATATTGACAAATCATTCAGATCAACAAAAACTACACACTTAAAGGTATTTTTGTCCACTAAAGACTGGTCGTTCGTAACACATACTAACACACTTTTATTTTCATATTTAATCCATCCATTAGCTTTTTGAAGTCCACTGATAGACCTTCCCTTATAAGGGTTTTTGTCTATAGTCGCCGCCCCTGGCATGCATATTACATTTGGAAAAGAACATTTTTGTTCTATTAGATCGAAATTATCAAAAGAGATTTCAATACAATCCACCTGATGGTTATTGGTCACTGACGCCCATGAATACCTGTAACCCACTCCATACATACATATATATACCACGGAAGTAGCAAACGACCATGCAGCCCACCTGATGGTAAGTGGCTATTGCCGCCCATGAACATCTGTAATCAACCTTAGGTAAGATCAAAGTCTCACCTAAGATTGGCCACAGGTGCGTTGCTACCCCTGAGATGCTAAGATGGAATGCCTTGGAAAAGTATGTCTCCCTTACAACACCCTTCAGACCAGAATACAACAGCGCACAAAACTGCTGTTATTAGGCAGAAATAGGTGTGGCGGTGGTGCTTCCGGAGTCGAACCACAAAAAGCTCTACCACATTCAAACATATAGAACAGGGGTTCTTAATAAAGCCGATCAGAAATGTATTGCCACTTCTAAGAACTAAATTGGGCACATCACATGTAGGTAAGCCGGAATCAAAACCTTCCACCGAAAGGCAAAAACTTCTTTATGCTAGAAATAGATGTGGCAGTGATCTTCCCGATCAAACCACGTTGGTTCCATCGCCCTTTTTTACAGCACATAAAACGCATAGTAAATCTTAAGTATAATCTATATCAGTTTTTTAAATGTGTTATAACTCTAATAACCTATCTTTACGACGGTACAACATTATTCCTTAACCTTTAGCTCCTATAGAACTGGTGCCCTACCTGTTTAGGGTGGAACGAAAAGCCTCATTTAAAATGTTATAAGTATATAAAGATTGGGTCTTAGGTTCCAATCCCAGGCAAGCACGACAAATTTTTCTAAAACGATGCGCGTAATAAAAATTAATTATTACTGCTTTACGGTGAAGGAAAGTATTTTAAAAAAGAGTTCTCAGAGGTCTGTGTGAAGTGTGGTGGACTTTGGCCTAAGACTCTTATCCTGAGAGAAGACCCCTGCCCAAAAGTGGGACAGTAATGAGTTGACGAGAGATATAGGGATTAACTTTAAAAGATTAACTAGGGTTTTAAAGAGCCGTATGTAGACGGTAAGAGTACTTACTTAGAATCACCATCAACACCTGGTTGATGAGCCCTCGCGCGCCCCCCACCGCCTTCATTGTAGATCACTGTCTTAGAAAAGTTATTTTAATTTCACTTCACTTTATAACCGATAGCTATGATTATACTTATATCAACACTGACTAAAGTATTTTTAACCGTCAATCCGAAGTCTGCGGCCGGGTTTTCCCACTAAGTGTTATGTAATTACTTCGTCTCCTCGATATATGCCAGATTAAATTATCAGTTTTTATAACACAATGTAAAATAGTAGTGTATTTCTAGCATAACATTGATAGTTTCTGTTGTAGCGATTTATTTCATTTTTCATTAACATTAAATAATTATGATAAAACTATTTCATTGTATGTATTTTCAATTTTTTTTATTTTTATTCACTTTTATATATTATATGCACTTGATTTATTATGGGTCACCTACGTAAAATCGATACACTAAATATCGATCACTATTAATGTCGACAGAAGTCATACAATTTGGAATATACAAATAAAATGTAAATACTACTCAATTCGAACGAACTAAACTTTGAGTTTCATCTAAAACATCGTCAAAACAAATAATATATGAACGATAGTGTGCCTCCGAACATCAGCACTCTACCGACTGTTGACGAGGAAGCCCGCACCACGTATAAACAGCCCCCACTCGGCGCTCTGCCGACGCAGGACAACACGAATATTTATTTGGACTTTTCTTTGATGCAGAACCCTTCAATTGTAAGTCCTAAGCGATGCGACATTCGTAGTCACCGAGACAATAAATCGTGGGATTCCCCTGGAAGGAGTCAGTACTTTTTGGTAAGCATTTCCCCTTTATATTTAAATCGAAGTCACTTTCCGCTTTATATATTTTGTCAAATATTTCAATTAAAAATACTTCTTAAGCCTTAAACCCAATATGTTATCGACACTCAAGTATTACCCGACCAAGTACAAGTTCTTTTCATGTACAAGGAATGACTATCATATATGAAACCTTATGAAAATCCCGATTATATTTTAAGTTCATACCAGTAATATTTGAACATATAAAAGTATAGTGAACAACACAAACACAGATATGTCTGCTAAACTATTTGATATTAATTTAGTTTTTTTTAATACTTAAGCGATTATTAGGAGAGTGTGTCATGTGACTATAAGGATTTAGCAATGCAGAATGCTGGGTGCACACTCTAGTTTAACTAGACACTTAGATGTCAGTCCAAGACCTGAAATTTTTGCAATTTTAGGTTTACCTATTTGGAAATGTAATTAATTAACCGACTTCCCAGGAAAGAGCTTATCTATTCATAACGTTGTTTTTTATGTATGTTCGGGCAGCACTCCGCGATGCGGCTACCGACCGACACGATTTGAACGTCATTGTATGGGGCCAGTTTCAAAGTTGGTCCCATTTTATGGAAATTGCAATAAATTCAGCAATTTTACCGGAAAATTGGAAAAACGATTGCTTATAATCTTGAAGAACTCAAGTGTTTCTGCGTCGATTTCAATTTTTTTTTCTTTCATTTGATGGGAAATTTCATTACGGAACTTTCTTTCTGGGACACAGGTGTGATCGGGTGGTAAACTCTTCGAGTTCAGACCCGATTCTTATGAAACTGGGAACATTAGGTATGTATGGGTATTAGGTGTCATGATGCTGGGGTACTGCTAGCCTAAACCATAACAGTTAGCCATTTGGTGTATACGGGTATATAATAACATTGCTAAGCAGAGACATAGGTACCATGAAAAATTTAACCTTCAACTCTTCAAACCTGATGATGCAGGGGTAGGCAGGGGTACTGAGTGCTCAAGCCGTAAGAATTGGCCATTTGGAGCTTACGCATGTTTAATGAGATTGAAAAGATGAAATGAAACATAAACTAAGCCAAGACACAAAATAAAAAAATGACCTTCGACTCTTCAAACCTGATGATGCAGAGATCCTAAATTCCTAAACCATATAAGATAGCCATTTGGTGCTTACAAATATATAATAACATTACTGACTTATGACTGACGATAAAAATTTGACTTTCAACTCGATCTTGATAGTGCAGGGATACCGCTAGCCTAAACAGAGAAGGAAGCCATTTGGTACTTATGGATATAAAATAAGATTACTGAGGAGAGACATATCATGAAAAATTTGACCTATACTCCTCAACCCCGATGATGAAGGGGTTCTTAAAAGCTGAACCATAGAAGTTAGTCATTTGGTGCTTACGGATATGTAATAAGATGACCAAGCAAATATATGACATGAAATTTTTTACCTTCAACTCCTCTACCCTGATGATGCAGGGTACTAAAGGCAAGCTAAAGTCATAGAAGTTTATTTTAATTTTATAGTTGATATTAATTTTTATAGATTTAAGATAGCCAACATTTAAATATCTGCTTATTTTTTTTCTTTTACGAATATTGTTGAATTATAGAGGTGTTTTTTTTCGATATTTTATGATAACAGTGCTTAAGCTTCGTTTATCAGCACATTTCCACCAATATTTCTCGGGCCATTTTGTGCGACCAGCTTCTTAAGATGGCCCAACACCAAGTTTTTTAAAACTGTTTCTTTTTCTGGCAAAATGGCAAAAGCACGAAATATTCTAATGATATTTTGTTTCATAAACACATATAGTAGAATGTTGATTATGCTTTTTCTTTATTTAACTTATCTGAAAGATTTTGCGAGGTTTTGAAATTAAGCCGGCCTTAATGGGTGCCAGTACCTTATAACAGATAGAACATAGTTCCGAACTCGGCGCTCATATACTCGTAGAACATAGTTTGGTCGTCGTGATCTAGCGAAGTATGTTGAGCGCCGATTTTGGGATTATGTACAGTGTATATACTTAAACAACATATATTTGAATTGTTTTTGACTTTTTGTCACCATGGAATGGAATCATGGAAGTCGATTTATTTTTTGTAAAAAAAAAAAAATTGCTAATATTTTTAAAATTTCGCTTGTTCTAAAGGAGAACTAAAAATAAAAGGGAGGCATTTTGCCTGAGAGGCAAAATGACATCGAAGGTGTCTGACATTCGGCGAGCCTGAAGATATGTTCTTAACTATTTTCACTCGAAGAGACTCGTAGGATTAGTAATGGATTGCCATCATATAAAGTTCAAGATTATGATGTTCAAGATTATGATAAATGTATATATAGTATTAATAGCGATGTAGAGTATTAGTCCGCATTACGAAAATATGGATTCTATCGAAAGCGTAAACACTGTTGAGATCGAGTGTCAACCACACCGCTTCACTCGCCACCAAGTGTAACAAATGTTAATTAATAGAAAACTACATACATTTAGCTAGATATATAGCATACATGCCCATTATTAACCATTGTCGATTCATTTAAATGTAAACAAGTAGCTTGATTATAAGAAATGTTAAAACAAATGGTTTATCTTTATGGTAATGTGAATTAATGAATGGTCTCCGTTAGCAATCATATCATATTCAAATGCTTTGCTTAGCTTTATAACTTGTATGTTTCGTGTTTATAACCGAGAAACGATACGTAGGTACTTGCAGCCTTTACAACTGGGTAGGTATAGGCCTTTATTTTCTAACAATCATATACTTATGACAAGTTTATATTATGAGGTAAAATAAAATTAATATATTACAGCCCCACTGCAGGTACCTATAGGCCGCCTCCAAATATTCTTGTAGCCTCGGTCCAGAATAGAGTATCCTTTGCTTGTCGTAAGAGACAACTAAAAAGATGCTTCTGACGTTGCGGGCGAGGGAACTCGAACAGCCAGTGAGTCCGAGAAGAAGGACGGTGTATGTGGCCGCATACCCTCGTAAGCACTCGAAGATGTGGAAGAACTTAATTGCCCTTCCAGGCCTTCTTTTTTTCCTATCCACCACCACCAGTCACCCGTCGAGTTTAAGTGCGGTAATAATACTACATAAGCAGATACATCTCCCGAGGCACCGTAGGCATCTTTGAAAGGGAAGACTCCTTGTCGACAAAAAAGGACAATTTCCTAATCTAGTCTATGTGAATAGCAGTGGACAAATAGGTTGGAGAAACATATTGTTACATCTCATGAGGGCGTGCGTAAATTTCCACCATCTGGAAATTACAAGGAAACTCGCAATTTACCTGTTACTTTAATGCGATATGTGATTATCAATCGGTATTTGCTTACAAATCATGTAATCTGTATGCGGCGGCTGATTTATATTTAACAAATGTCGTATCACAACAGTAGGAAAACGTTATTGTCTGAAATTCGGTATTTATTATGTATTCCTCGTTGTTATAAAATTTATTTAATCGTATTAATATGAGGACTTTGTTATGAAGTTTATACTACGTGGATAGCTGTTAAGTGCGAGATTTTTGTTGCCAATACACTCGTAAAGGTTTTTTCCTAATCCCTAATCTGAGCCGAGAATTGCGTGACCTGTTTACAATCTCATTATCCTGCTCGCGTATCCTTTTGCGTAGAAATACCATTTTTCTGTGCGTAATAAGCTAACTTACCGCCACAGCGACCAGGGATGCCACATGTTTTGTCTATACTCACAAATTTACTCGCCAAGCGCTCTTCATGCTATTTATATTTATAATTTAATTGAATTACACTATATAAATTACGTCAAAATTACATAGGTACTTTCAACTTTTGATATTCAAAAATGTTGCCATCCCATTACAGTTCCATTGCTAGGCACGTGCATCATCTCTCAGAGTAAGACCATAAATGACAGATAACTTGCATATGAATAGACATCACACACCTTAAGAATTTTTTATGGAACTCTGTAACGATTTCACGGCTACGTTACGACGCTGTGACGGCAAGAATTACATCAAGAAGATCCCTCCTGATGTAATTCTCGTGGACTAAACAATTTTAAGTTTCTTATATAAGCATAATGTTGAAAAAAACATTTTAACCTCTCTGATTAAAATTCCGTTACGAAAAGTCACTACTACTATGGAAAATGCAAAAAAAACATAGACAACCCTATCAAGCAGCATGCGTGCGGCGCGCGTGCCGTGCATACGCATGCAGTCGCTCTACGCGGAACACGTCGGGGAAATATAATTAGCAAATATATATCATTTACATATCGACTATGGTATCGCTCCTATGGAATTGGAAAACCATAACATCTTAATTTTTAATATTACCTACTTAAGCTTAATGCTTAATGCAAGGAAAAATTGATCATAAATAATGAGCGCCGACTAAGCGTTTGTCATTAATAGGTTTATGTACATCTGTAATGTGAGGTTAGCGACAAAGGCGTTGCTGCCCCTGAGGGCTAAGTTGGGACGCTTCGGATAAGTATATCTCCCTAAGGTACATACCCCACTTACACTCCCTACTTACATCTCCCTATTAGGCAGAAATAGGTATGGCGGTGGTGCTTTCGGAGTCTAGCAACAAAGAGTTCTTCCACCTTAATGTATAGTATATTTAGTAATCATTTTTTTTGGGACTACTACAAGATAATTACCTACGGAAACTAGCTATGAATATTTTTGGTGCTTACTTTTATATATAAAACTTCGTATAAATATAGTGTGGTGTTAACACTTCGGACGTAGTACAATTTATTTTTAATTAGAATACCTTGAAATCTGTGATATACCCTTAAGTAACATTACAAATGATATAATAACTCTTTCTACGCTCATTGTACCACACTGTTTGCCACACAAAGATTTTTCCTGTGTCATAGAAGCCGAAAAGAAGATACGCGAAGACACATTAAGTATGTGTCTTCGCTATATACAATTTTTTTAACAATAAATAGAAACCGACTTATATGGCACAGAAAAGTAAAAAATAATTAAAATATATATTACGTTGGTTTCTTTCATACACAGTAGGTACATAGTATATGTAGAACATAGATTCGTCGTTGTAATCTATCAAAATATGTTGAACGCCGACTTTGGGACTATGTACTGTAAAATGATACTGAATGATACTGAGAAACAGTATCTAACTGTTCGTTCGTATTTTAATTCGTATTGGTAAGAAAAGATGTCTGGCAGTGTTCCTTGGCCTAAAAAAAGCATTTGATTCGGTGTCTCATTTTATTATTCTCTCATTTTATTTAATCCGGTCTCTCATTTACAAAAAACTAGAAGCCATGAGAATCAGAGGAGCACCTTATAAATTGATAAAAGACTATCTAAATGGACGAAAGCAGAGAGAAAAATTGGAGATCATGAAAGTTGGGACTCGGAGATATCCTTTAGCGTACCCTAAGGCAGTGTCTTGGGTCCGACCTTGTTACTCATGTATATTAATGAACTAACTGACATCAAACTTATCGGAGGGAAAGTCCTTTCATACGCGAATGACACCGTATTAGTACTGAAGATACCACCTGGAACAAAGTATTTAAAAAGGCTGAACTGGGATTAAATAAGATCTCTGATTGGCTAGAGACAAATGTTCTTAGCCAATCAGAGATCTTAAATACTTACCTTAAAAGACCTTAAATATAACTAAGACTAATTATATATGATTTTTAAAATAGTAAGAAATGTAACTTCTAAAACTCTATTAAATCAAATATATATTGCTTTAGCACAATTAGTTATAAGGTACTGCATAACTTCTTGGGGGGGTTCGGCTAAAACCATATATCCATGTCGGAAAGGGGCAACGCTGTCTTCTTAAGTCTTATGTATTTCAAACCATACAGATACGCTACGAATGATCTGTACAAAGAGTCAAAAATACTATCGATCAGAAAACTATACATTCTGTCAATAACCCTTCGCTTACACAAAACAATAAAATATAACAGTTCTGCGTTGTCTCGTGTTAGAAGGAAAGATAAAGTAGTAAGTCTACCTCGTACTAATACTACGTATGCAAATAGCCAATACTCTGCTCAATCGGTATATATATATAACATAATAAATGATAAACTCAACATATACAGCCTGAAATCTTATGACGTTAAAAAGAAGATCTACTTAAACGCATCAATCTTTAAAAAGCTATTAAATATATTAATACACATGTAAAATACTAAATATTCTTAATTGACTTACTTTTGTACAAATACTTACATACTTGCATCTACACACATACGCACACACACGTGCACACACACGCGCACACGCACACACACACACAGTCACTAACACCTTCACACGCACATTTTCCAGGGCGTTCAACATTGAATAATATAAATAAAATTATAATAACATACTTATATGAATATCTCAGTGTTAAATAATTTTAACTTGATGATCTTTTTTATTTTTATGTATTATATGTATGAATGTATGAATCTACATGTATTAATATGTTATGGAGGAGATAGACCACTTGGCACAAGCATATGCTTAAGCTTACTAAGTAGTCTTTATTACTAAAACAATTATGTATACTTATAGACACATAAAGATTTGATATAGATATAGACAAATAGAGATTGATTTTTTTGAATTTTTTATAGGACGAAAATCCATATTGTTATGATAACTTACCAACTGTAAATAGACTTTTTACCCGCGTCGGTTCGGAGACGGTATATGTCACCCACACGGGGTGTGCAAACCAACGTTGCCATTTATCTTCGAAAGTATCCGATTTTAATACCGTTTTCAGAGATGGGTTCTGGTTTAATTGGTGCATGTTTTCATATATGTGTTGCGATGAAACCTCACCAGGAGGCGCTGCAGTAAGTATTTGTTGGTGCAAAACCAAATATTCTAATCCAATTTGGATGCGGATTTCAATTATGTGATTGTCGTTGATTAGTGAGGATTCCTAAATAGTGATGGCAGACCCCGACGGATTTTTAGTAAAGTTCACAAGCGAGTTGTATATATTGTAGCCACATCTACATCTTCGACCAAATACATTCGTAGGGATGTGATATGAAAACTGATACTCTGTTGTTCATTTGTCTAACTTTCCGAGAGATCAAATCTACCTATCTTTTATAAGTCATTATACGTTTATTATCTCTCGTTGCATAACTTCTTTAAATCGGGGATTTTTGAAGTGAAAACATCTTTAGCGGCGTTGAGCACTTTTTCTGTAATGGGTATAAAATCTTAAACTCGCGTCAGGACACGTGACCTGATCGAAAAAGCGTAAGACAGCTATCCCCTCT
>MOOZ01003400.1:9050-19909 GCA_002930495.1 Cecropterus lyciades
AATACATAGTCCTACCATATTATCTATCCATCTAACTAAAACGGAGAGTACAGATCGCGGGAACACACTAGTATTGTAATTTAATTAGCAAATCGTCAGTGTTGCGCGACGAGTTCCTTGAACCGTATCTCTATTAACCGATATAAGGTAACGTCGGCCAATTAACGTGGGGTAATTGGATGGAATTGTTACGTTTAACAGCGAAATGGTAGGAACGCACGCGTGTGCGTGTTCAAACTTTTTTTACAATTTTTTTAACAGACTTCCCAAAGTATATTTTTTATCTCTTGACCACTCATACAGAAGACTATATGTTCGTAAAAGAAATGACTTGAAAATAATAATTAAATAAAAAATCATAAAAATAAATTACCCGACCGCTTAGGAAAAAATCATCTTTTCACTTTTTCATCTTTCGTTTAATTTCACTTTGACAACTGAGACAATTACAATGCTTTGTCGTATTTTATAGTCCATCAAGCCGTTTGTGCTGCAGAGCGTGCCAAATAAATGGACATACATACATACAAACATACACATAGTGGACATTCATACGGTTGGGAAACATTATCCTTCTTCTGACGCAATTCTGGTAATAAAATTTGAACGTCGTTTTCTTCACACTTCCCAGGTATCTCTCTCTCTCCTCTAAGTCATATATTTCTTCTTTCTAAAAAGTGAGATGTCCCTGTTATTCCTTTTTTCGTCTTCATCTTCTTCCGTCTTTAATAGTCCTCAATTCTCGACTTTATTAATGTTAAATAATAAAAATAAAATAAAAAACCAAGTATTTACAAGATTATTTATTACAATTCTATCCCGAAGATCAGTGACATATTCGATTATGGTGTGTTAAGCTCTTTTCTTTGGTTCCTTGAAGTAGTTCTTTTAAATTCGGATGGAAGTGTTTATATGCAATTCCATATTTAAGTATTCTATTATACGTACAGTTCTAAAAGGGATTTACTAGCTTGTATTGATAAAATATGGATACTTATACCGTTATTTAATGCAAATCGATAATTATCGACGGATTCGACAATTTTATTATAAAGATGTAGGGTGAGGATTATGAGATATCATTTCTGCTTTTGACTATAAAAACTAAACTTACATTTGAAGCTTTTTGAGATATCGTTTTAGATATCTCAGAAAGCTATATATATAGATATATATCGTTTTAAAGGTGGTAGAACTCTTTGTGGTTCGACTCCGGAAGCACCACCGCCACACCTATTTCTGCCTAATAACAGCAGTGTTATACACTGCTGTGTTCTCGTCTGAAGGATGTGGTAAGGGAGACCTACTTTTTAGAGGCATTCCATCTTAGTCCTCAGGGGTAGCAACGCATCTGTGACTAACCTTAGGTGAGACTTTGATCTTACCTAGGATTGATTACAGATGTCCATGGGCGGCAGTAGCCACTTACCATCAGGTGGGCTGCATGTTCGTTTGCTACGTCCTTACTATAAAAAAAAAAGATAGGAAATTTAATGTACTTGAAACGTGTAATAGCTTTTTAGTGATTATTGCAATATTTTTCTGGCTGTGTTGTAAAAAGTGAAAAATAACAGAAAAGTTCAAGGCAAAGGGTCTCCTATTATGAGATATAAGGGGTTCTATTATAAGATCTTATCTCATAAACGCTTTCAACACTCATAGCCCCACAGTAGGATTTTCTCCTGTGTCGTGGGTGCCATGGACACACAGAGACGAATACACAAACACCCAGACCCAGAACAGAAATCTAAACTCATCATTCAGATGTCTGTCTGGCCGGGGATCGAACCCGGGACCCACTGCGTGTCAGATCGGTACGGTGACCGCTCAGCCACGCGGGTCGTCAATCTCATATTACGTTCCCTAAAATTTTAGGGGTAAACAAACACATAAAAACAATATTAATGTCATTATAATCACATGTTTATTGTAACTTTTTAATTAAATATTATAGACAAACATCTACGTAGCCATTTTTTACCAGCAGAGGCTTTAGTCACACTAAAAGGATGCTCAGATTGTTTTTAATAGCCAACTGAAACGCAATGTATTTGATATCCTGCAGACGTAAACCATAAAATCGTCTATCCATTTCTTTGCAATAACTTTCCAGCTCCGCTTCTAAATAAGACAAGATCTTCTGCATGGACATCTTTTTTCACATAGCGCTCAAGGGTACCCTGAGGAACACCAAATCGTTTGGCAGCTCTTAAGTAGCCCATTTCGTTTCTTCGTACTGCATTCACAGCCATCATGACAGCGTGGTCCCAGGTTTTCCTTTAGATCGGAGGCATCTAAAATAAATGTTATAGGGTTTAGCCATCACTTATAAAAATTGCTCTTTTTGTGTACCACAATATGAGATATCGTCGTGTAAGTTCTAGCACCGCGTAAGTCATTTTTGGCGGTAAAGATATTTTGAAAATCATCGTCATTGGAATCGAAATACGCGTGGTTTTGTTCAAACAGAATCAAGGTACGACACAAAAATACCTTTAAATTATGTAAAATTAAAAGTAAAAAATGGAACTTTAGTTGCGTCTATGTAAAATTAATCGGTTTTGTCTCCAAAAATAATTTCAAAAATGACTTACGCGGTGATAGAACTTAAACGACGATATCCTATTTTAGGAACCCCAGCATATCTCATATTGGAAAACAACATTTTTACAAAATTGCCTTTTTTTTGTTTCAAAAAGAAAACAATAAAACTGCATTTACATCTTAAAATTGATCATATTAGTTACAAACAAAATATATATTAAGAGCTTTTAACGTAATAATAAAGTTGTTACATAGCTTGTAAACATTTACAAATATTTGGTTTTACGATAATGTATTATGGACACGTCTTCAGATCGCCGGTGGCCGGCGCACACTAGCAGACGTTTAGTACTGTTGCTGTGTCGATCGCGTGACAGTAGCGCCAAATCGCTGATATGAATAGTTTGACCAATCTAGGTATTGTCATATTATGGTCATATTAGGGTCATCTATCTCATATTTGGCGTCTATATCATAACAGGCATCCTTACCCTACCTTTACAATATTTTGTTATAAGTTTGCTATTGCTGTTGTCGCCAGAAGTTATATAAGTTGTGTCGTCACAGGTTAGGCCGGCGTTGTTCCAGCCGATGCACCGACCCTGGAACATTGCTAGGACACAAGATAGAGTAAGATTAACTTTATCATTCTTTAAATTTAGGAGTTGGTTCGTACTTTCATAAATAATTTATCTAAACGGATGTGGATATTTGGGCAAGGAAATCGCACTTACCTATGGAACTTTTGTCTAGCAGGAACACTGTAGTCTTGTTATCTATACTAATTTATAAAAAAATAATGGTGTGTCTGTGTATTACTCATTGACTCAGGAACCACTGGTCCGATTTTGATGAAATTTTTCATGGATGTAGCTTATTTATCTGGTCAGTCTGTATGCTACTTTTATTTTCGATATTTTCTTTATATAAAGCTACTATTTTAGTGACGTTACTACAACCTTCGGTTTCAGACTTTCATATTTCCATTTCAAATAATAAGAGAACGTTAAAAATAGCAAACTTTTGGCATATACGAGTATAACTTTTAATTTTCGATATGGAAGGTACTTAAAACTTTTCATGTACCTGCAACGAGTAAAATCTAAAATTTTGTTACTTAGCGAATCACGGGCACTTCAGCTTATAAAATTATATTTACCAGGAACACTGGAATGGATTCTTTTTTGAAATTCATTTTACACTGTATATTTGTGATCGCCATTGGAAGTGCAGTTTAATGTTAAATATCAAGAATTTTACTGCATGATGTCATTTTCGTTGTCAGAGACATTATATGGTCCGAACGCATAATAAATTTCCACTTTATCAAGTGGTTTATGTGAATAAAAATCATTCGCTATCATTTGACGACCCGCGTGGCGGCGAGGTTACCATACCGGTCTGACACGCAGTGGGTCCCGGGTTCGATCCCCGGCCAGACAGAAATGTGAATGATGAGTTTAGATTTCTGTTCTGGGTCTGGGTGTTTGTGTACTCGTCTTTGTGTGTCCATGGCACCCACGACACAGGAGAATCCTACTGTTGGGCTATGAGTGTAGAAAGCGTTTATGTTATGTTTATGTTTATGAATCTCTTCTTGTAATAGTTTTGATGTTTGAAGAAGTTTGAAAGCTTAGAAAATATAATGTACCCACTTCATTGCTACTCTGGTTTTTTCTGGTGTCTCTTCTTATTCTCTGGCTTGGTTAGTTCTTCTCACTGCTTGTTTTATTGGGATGCCAGTCAAAACTTCATTAATCTTTTGGCATAGGGTGATCTCCCGCCAGGCTAGGTGATCATGCCTGAGGAGCGGTCGTGCTCCTACAGTCTCTGTTCGGAACTTGTATATATGCAGGATGTTGAGAAAATTCTGATAGCGTGATTCAGAATACGGTGACGTCATCTGTTGATGACCAGCGGGAGGTCGCCACAATCTTAATCCTTATTTCACAGTATTGATTGGCATGTCAGTCAAAACTTCTCTATACCTTATTGATGCTGAGGCTGTGGACATTTTCAAACTAAGGCATTGTACGATTGGTACGACTTTGATTTTAGTAAAATATTTCCATTCCTTTGAATTTTCCATGGCGAAACTGAAACAAGGGAATTGATCTATTTATGTATCTGATTCTGTATTCTTTATCAACTTATTTATTCATTTGAAAATGTAAATAATAATTATTTAATGTTACAATTATATCTAATAAAAAAGAATAGCATTACCTAAAGAATCTTTTCAAATGTAAATTAAGCAAGCGTTGACAATTCATTTTCATTTTTTATACAACTTTGACTGCATTAAGTTGAGCATGGTTGATGATGGTTCAGAATAGTCCATCATCATTTTGTTCCTCCTTATTTTTGACCTTGTATCAATAATGTCTTCATCAGTAAGTAAAGCTGTTGAGGCCAGGTCCTGATCTATATTTTCGTATGTTTGTAAATTTTGGCTGACTTTTTTCGATTGTGGGCTGAACTGTCTAACAAATCGTACTTGGCTAGCGCGGCGGACTATGGCCTAAAACCCCTTTTGAGAGGATACCTGTGCTCAGCCCAGCCCATTAATGTCTATTAATAAGTTGACGTCGTAGACTGAACTGTTTGAACTAATAAAACATCCAGTAAAAAATGGACGACATTTTTTATCACAATTTTGTTGAAATTTGGGTGTTTTTTTTATATTTTTATTTTAGGGGGAAAATTTATGAGTTAGCAACACAGGATATGGATCACTTTGCCGGTCTTGTCGAAGGTCAGAAGCCATTCGGACACATACACACACACACCCATACCCAATAAGCTGCTAGTTAAGACTCTTTCCTGATTTATCAGACTGAAGTAGCAAACGAGCTCGCAGTCCACTTTATGGCAAGTGGTCATTGCCGCCCATGGACATATGTAAGCAACTGCGTACTGAGCAGGGGTTCTATCCGAAGTCGATCACAGCGTTGCTACTTCCGAGGACTACAATAGTCACTTCATATATAAATAAGCCAGTGATCACACCCTACCACCAAAACGCAAAAACTTACGCGAGAAATAGCCACACCTATTTCTAGCGTAAGCAGTTGTTGCTGTGGTACCTTTCCGGTCGAACTACACTGGATCTACCACCTGGTAAAATGCTATGTGATGTGTTAAACAAATGTCAGGTCATAACTCCACAGGCAGAGTCCTACGACCCGGGTCTGTTCACTCCGGCGAACGGTAACGACGTCATCCCTCAAGGCACCAGCGCCGCGGAATGGAGACCGGAGGGACCCTCGTCCGGGCAAGAGAAATGGCGAGGTATGAATGATGTTCTTGTAGCTACATTATAATATGTACGCAAGTCTTTTTTTGTAATACGAAAGTTACAAACGAGCTTGCAGTCCGCCTGATTAGTCGCCACCGACACCCATGGACATTTGTAATCAATCCAGATAGGATCAGTCTTATTTGAGTTTAGCCACAGATGCGTTGCTAATCTTGGAAAATTTTGGAACGCCTCGGATTAGTATATCTGTCTTACCACACCCTTCAGACCAGAACTCAGCCATGCTTAACATATTGCTATTAGGCAGAAATTGGTGTGGCGGTGGTGCTTTCGAAGTCGAAAAGTCTGAACCACGAAGACTTTTTGTCCCTTTCTGTATTTGTTGCTGCTGAGCCTAGCACATATATACTCGTTCGCGCTAAGTTTGCCGCTGTCGGCGTGACGTTATTTATGGGGTAATGTCAGCAAAAAAAAGGTAAAAAAAATGCTATTACAGGTTGGAGGCATTTTTATTATAAAAAATAGTGCAATAAATAACTTTTTCCACATATCACGGTTTTATATGCGAACGTGTCTCAAAAAAACACATTTTTTTATAGTATGAAAGTAGCAAACGAGCATGCAGTCCACCTGATGGTAAGTGGCTACTGCCGCCCATGGACATCTGTAATCAACCCTAGGTAAGATCAAAGTCTCACCTAAGGTTAGCTACAAATACGTTGCTACCCCTGAGGAGTAAGCTGGAATGCCTCAGAAAAGTATGTGTCCCTTACCACACCCTTCAAACCAGAACACAACAGCGCGTAACACTGCTGTTATTAGGCAGAAATAGGTGTGGCGGTGGTGCTTCCGGAGTCGAACCACAAAGAGTTCTACTACCTTCAACGAATGCAATAAACAATTTATTACACATATCACATTTTGCAAATAACGCCATATCATGATCAAAAAAACGAGTGATTGGATGTATGTTTGTTCTTAATCACGTCTGAGCCACTAAACAGATGAAATATGGACAGAGATAGATTATAGTCTGGAATAGCGCAAAGGATACATTTCAATGCAATTCCTGTGGGATAGTTTAAGGGCGGGTAAAATAGCAATTTCAAATGCGTAATTCTGGATAAATGTTTGGTGCTAAATAAAGCTTAAAGCGCTCATGTATATGTTTGTATGTATGTTTGGCACAGAGATTGATTAAAATCTGGTATAGAACATAGGCAACTGTTTACTTCGGGAAAATGTACGGTTGTAGTGGGATAGACTAAACGGGGATGCAACTAGTCGCTAATATAGGGTAAAAAAAAGTGTGTGCTATCGCACAGGAACTGCAGAGGGTTCTACCAATGTAGAAAGGGAAGAATTGCCTGAGGTATTCCCAGACCACTATGACTCAGGGTTCAGGATGCATCGGCGACGATGCATCCTCTGATGTCACGAATGTCCACAGGCGGCGGTGACTACATTTTATCAGGGAGCCTGTCCGTCTTATCGTTAGGTGCAGGTATAACAAGTGTTTATTATATGCAGGACCGGATATCCCGAGGCCGGAACCATGGCGTCTCCCTTACGGCATGACGAAGGAGCAGCAGGCCGCCATCTTGCATCACAAGCAGTCGTTGTCTTCGGGTAAGTTCGTGTTATTGTTCGTGTCTGTTCGTGTTTATATCATCAGATCAGTTGCAAAATAAATTATAACAAAAAAGTTAATCGAATAAGTTGTTCTTTTTTTTAATATTGGAAAGACAAAAGTGGTGGTGGTCGTCTGTTGGTAAGTGGCCACTGTTCCATGGATGACTGTAACTGTTCTATCTTTATTCAACTGATGCTACTCCCGAGGATTAAGATTGTCGTCTCATATGAAAGCATCTTGAAGACTAAGATTTTCATCTCTAATGATTCAACCGCACCCTTCCACTGAAATGAAAAAACTTCTTCATGTGGTCTTCTCCACTCTCGGATTCCAGACTCGGAACATACTCGTTCTACCTCCGAAACTTAATTTCCATATTTTTACATACTCCTTACCAAAACCTTTAACTTTTCGTGAATGATAATCGTCTCTGTTTCAAATTTTCACCACCAGAGGGCGCTTTCCGTTTCGAGTACGCATCAGACAACGGCCTCGCCGCCGGTGAGGTGATCGAGCCGGATGGGTCCAGGGTCGGGGCGTACCAATACAAGGACCCTAGCGGTCAGCTTGTCAAGCTGAAGTACCGGGCTGGCAAGGAAGGCTTCCAGGTGAGGTGGAGATAGGCTATTCAACATTTTTTGGACAAAATAATAATATTTCGCGACTTTTTTATTTTAAGAAAAATAAAAATACAAAAATGTTTTTAGGAAAATATAAGAAAAAAAAAACTTTAAAAACTTTTTTAAGATTTTTTTAACAAACCTTTTTTAAAAAAAAAAAAGCAAAATGGAAAAAAAATTACATAGTAACAATAAGATATATCTTTATTTTTGGTAAATATTTTTTTTATAAATCGTAAATTTCGTATTTTTTAGTAGGGGAGCCCATGATGTTAAACAAGAATTTTTCTTGAGCATCGTGGACTTATTACATTTTGTAGATGATAGGAGGAAAAAAGATTACTTTTTATAATATACATATATGTTTCCCTTTTGAGGAGTTGGGGACACATCTACAGATCAAAAAAAAAATATATATGTGTCAGATATTAAAACTTAGATGTCCCAATATGGTGGGGGTGGGAAGGATAAATAGAAAAAAAATCACGTGGCACGGCAACGGGTACAGTTCGTATTAATTTTAATACCTATTTTGTTCACAGATCCTAGAAGGCAGTCATTTGCCAAAGAGTCCAGAACCAGTTGCTCCACAAACACAAGGTAATATGAAAAAAGTATATTCATATGTCAGCTCGTCATAATTATTAGCTCCCTCTTCGAACATCACGTGGGCGTTTAGGTAATCGACCAAAGAGATACAGAAAATACTCTATAACCACATTCATTACGTTGACAATTTAGTTTAGCACAATTTAAACCACAGCGAGCAAACTCCATGAATAATATGTTGCTATGGAAACCGAGCGCCGTTACGCGGGTAATGGCGACAGTGCTGCCATCTGTCAGAACTTGTGACACGCTTTTTGTCGATCTTTTACCGTCCAAACTAATGTCCGTCTCCGACATATATATCGTCGCTTAACTTCTATCACCGCGTGAGTCATTTTTGGTAATTTTTTGGAGAGACAAAAACCGATTAATTTTACAAAGACGCAACTAAAGTTCCATTTTGTACTTTTAATTTTCCATAATTTAAAGATATTTTAGTGTCGTACCTTGATTCTGTTTGGACAAAACGTCGCGTATTTCGATTCCAATGACGATGATTTTCAAAATTTCATTACCGCCAAAAAATGACTTACGCGGTGCTAGAACTTAAACGACGATATATCACAATGTAAGATGTGTTTCCATCTTTAAAATCTAATTTTAACTAAGGAAAAATTAACTTATTAACGCGTGACGCAATAATTTATCTTCCACATCACTCAGATCTATCTGGACTGCCGTAGAAATTTTGGAAAATAAATTATTTTGCTGTCGGTACATTTAGCCTGATGATTGAAACTCGGCCTCTCAATCGAGGGTCCGAGGTTCGAATCCCAGTCACGCATCACTAATTTTTATAAAATTATGGCGTAATAGAAATTAATTATCGTCGAAATCATCATGACACCTAAGAGATCTTTAAAAGAAAAAGGAGTTTTCAAAGGTATGTAAAGTCTACCAATTCGCACTTGGCCAGCGGTGGCTCTGACCTCTCAATCTGTGACAAGCCCTGCGCCCAGCAGTGGGACATTAAAGCACTGACGATGATATCATTGGCCTGTACTGTTTTCTTCACAGAAACTTTCTTCTTAATTAGTTCTGTGGTGGCCGGTCATAAATCTATACTATTATTATAAAGCTGAAGAGTTTGTTCGTTTGTTTGTTTGAACGCGCTAATCTTAGGAACTACTGGTCCGATTTGAAAAATTCTTTCGGAGTTAGATAGCCCATTTATCGAGGAAGGCTATAGGCTATATATCATCACGCTAAGACCAGCAGGAGCGGAGCACCAATGAAGAATGTTTTAAAATCGGGGTTTTTTTTTCTAATGAGATATAAAATTTTGGTTAATGTATGTCATGTTACATTTATTTTAAACGCGGGTGAAACCGCGAGCTCAGCTAGTATTTTATATAAAAACTAAGAAAACTAAATTTAATATAAATTAACGTTAACATAAAAATATTATTTTATATAAAATTTGACCCGCGTAGCGGAGCGGTCACCATACCGGTCTGACACTCAGTGGGTCCCGGGTTCGATCCCCGGCAAAAACAAAACGACAAAATTCTCATAAATTCAGATAATTACTACACACAAGCGTACCAGCAGCAGAGACAGCAATACGAGCTGCAGCAAGTTTACAACCAGCAACGTCCGGAGCCGCAGCAACGGTGGACACAAACACAACCTCAGGTGAGATATAGAGACAGGTGAGATACATACAGAAAAACAGAACCCTATTAATGAGACTTCGATGTGCGTCTGTTTGTCCGTCTGTCTGTCACCAAGCTGTGTCTTATGAACCGTGGATAGCTAGTTGAAATGTTCACAGATAATGTATTTTGTTGCCGCTAAAACAAATACTAAAAATAGAATAAAATAAACAATTAAGGGCACCGCAAAAAAATATGTTTGTTGTATGGGAGCTCCTCCCATACAACAAACATATTTTTGCCGTTTTTTTATAGATAATGGTACGGAACCCTTCCTGCGCGAGTCCGACTCGCACTTGGTCGATTTTTTAGTTATATATCGACGCAAGAAAGCGGACTTGTCGTATCTCGAAGAAATACGAATTTAAATTATATAACTCCATAAAATCTCCATAAATTACATTAATTTTAGAATAATTCCATAAATTCGATAGACATAAACTATTCGTAGACTTCAAGTTTAACTTGACGACTCGCGTGGCTGAGCGGTCACCATACCGGTCTGACACGCAGTGGGTCCCGGGTTCGATCCCCGGCCA